>JAZBGW010000864.1:0-19893 GCA_037464815.1 Mylabris variabilis
AAGTCGCCAGAGAAAAAACCAAAGAAATTGAAATCACGAGAACCATCTGAAGAACGTGGTGGTTTCTTCGACGTGTTCAAGAAAACTAAGCAAGGTAAACCTGAAGAGCAACCTAAAGTGTCAGAATCACTGCAAAAGGATATCGATGACACCAACGATTTCCTAAAACAAGAAATTGAATATTATCATGATGTAAAACCTGTGATATCAAAGCCTGAAATCAAAGAAGTAACAACTGAAAAAATTGTCAAGATGAAAACTGAAAAATTACCAGACATAAAGGTAAAAGAAGTAAAGTTACAAGAGCCGTCTGAAGAACGTGGCAGTTTCTTCGACATTTTTAAGAAATCTAAAAAAGATAAAATTGTGGAGCCTCAACAAATAAAAATCTCAGAACAAGTACAAAAAGATATAGATAATAGTAATGACTTTTTAAAAGATGAAACTGAAAGATACCATGATGTACGACCAGCAAAAACACAGATTGTTACAGAGCCCATAGCTAAAGAAATAGATAAAGAAATAGAACACCCACCAGAGAAGAAACAAATGAAATCTACAGAAGAACGTGGAGGATTTTTTGACAAATTTATAAAACCAAAAAAAGAGAAACCAAAAGAAGAAGTCAAAATATCTGAAGCTACTCAGAAACATATGCTCGATACAAACAAATTTTTGAGTCAAGAAGTAGAAAACTACCATGATGTTCGACCTGTTATTGAGAATGTTGACTCTCAAATGAACAAAACAATAGAACCTAAGTCAACAGCAATTAAAGAACAATCAATTGTTAAAGCTACCGCTTCTATAAATAAAACAGATATGGATAGCGGTAAAGAAGAGTTGATAACGGAGACTAAAGTAATAGAAACTGAAAGTTCGCCAGTACCTGACAAAAAGATCAAAAAACAAAAATCTCGGGAATCTTCCGTTGATCGTGGATTCTTTGATATATTTAAGAAACCAAAAGATAAGAAAGAAGTTTTATTATCAGAAAGTACATTGAAAAATATGAATGACACTACAAGATTCCTAAACGACGAAATCAAATATTATCATGACGTTAGACCTAAAGTAGTAGATGCTGAAAGTCAGCAAGCAACTGAAATCGAAGCAAAATCAATTTCTGAAATAAAGTCTGATAAAATAAAAACAGCTGAAACATCAGAAGAACGAGTAAGCTTCTTAGGATTATTCAAGAAATCTAAAAAAGACAAAGATGAAATTACAGCAGCACCAACAATTTCTGAATCCACCTTGAAAGATATGCATGATACAAATCAATTCCTCAATCAAGAAATTGAAAAATACAATGACGTAAAAGAAGAAATTCCTAAACTAGCGGAAGAATATGCTGTGACCAAAATTAAAGTTGAGGTCGCTAAAGCTGCTCCAAGTGAAAGACAAGAGTCTTCAGAAGAACGAGGTGGAATATTTGGAATGTTGAAATTATCTAAAAAACCGAAGGATGAAAAACAGGCTACTGTTCATCTTTCTGAAGCTGTAACAAAATCTCTAGCCGATACTAAACAATTTCTTGATAATGAGATTCAATATTATCATGACGTTAAGCCTGTAAAATCAGAAAAACAAGTTGATGAAAAGGTGGTTGAAATTGCTACTCCAAGCAGTAAAAAGAAATTGTTTAAAAGTCGATCAAGAGAGCCTTCAGAAGAACGCAGTGGATTCCTTGGGCTCTTCAAGAAGGCATCAAAAGATGATAAAGTGACAGACGACTCTACTAAAGAAGATGTAATCAAACCTGAAAAAGCTGAATCAATCGTTGAGGAAAAAGTTCAGAAAATGGAAACAGAAGTAAATAAAGCTCCACCACCAAAACATGAAAAAATTGTATTATCTGAAGAAGTTATGAAAAATATAATAGACACTAATCAGTTTTTGAGTCAAGAAGTTGAAAACTATCATGACGTTAAGCCTGCCATGTCGCCAGTTGAAATTGTAAAGAAAACAGAGACTAAATCTAAAACTAAAGAACCTGCGACGGATAGAAAACTTTCCGGTGAAGATGAGAAATCAGGATTTTTTGGATTTTTCAAAAAATCAAAGAAAGACGACAGTAAGCCAGAAAGTGAAATTAAAAAAGTAATTGAAGCAGAAGTTAAAGAGGTTGAGAAGAAAGTTGACAGTCCAAAGAAATCTGGCCTGTTATCGAAATTTAGAAGATCTAAAGGTCCAAGTGAATTCTCTCAAGAAACCCTTCAAAATATGATTGATACTAAGAATTTCATTAAAACTGAAATAGAAAATTATGAACATGGAGAGTATGTAACAAAACTACCACCACTTGAACAAGTAATTATTGATCAAAGTGAAAAGGCTATTGTTGTACAAGATGTACAAGAAAAATCATTACAATTTGTTAAAATTGCTGATACTGAAATCAAGCCAGCCGAGCACACTAGAGAAATTGAAGATTCTCAAGCTAATAAAATAGATAAGAAACCGAGACAAGATAAAGATAAGAAAGGATTATTTGGTATTTTTGTTAAGAAAAAATCTCAAGACGATTCGGTTGAAACAACTGAAGGATCCTCTAAGAAAATAAAAGAAAAACGAGTTAAATCTAAAAAACCTGAAGATGATAGCACCAAAGCTCCTGAAGTGAGCCAAATTGATGACGGTAGACTCACTCTTGAAGCTGAATCTCGAGAAGACAAGCGTGTGAGCACAGAACTGGGCAGTAAATTGAGCAAAGAAGTCTTGGAAACTCTTGATCAAAAATTTAAAGAATTGAAGAAACCTTATCCGAAAGAAATACAAGATTGTCGAGATTTCCTTTTCATTGAAGTAGATAATTACGATGATGGTAAACCACATGTGGTTACAGATATTGACAAAAACACCATCGAGTTAACTTGGGGTCAAACTGTAGATGATTTCACAGAAAAAAGTACAGATGATGCAAAAAAAGTAGTAGACGATGTCTTAGAAGCTGCAGCTCAAGCCATTAAAGATGACAAATTACCGATGAAAACAGAAACTGCAGAAGAAAAAGAAACCAAAACAGTTGATGAAAAAAAGAAGAAACCGAAGAAAGAATCTGGAGGATTTTTGACCAAAATCGGCGGTATTTTTACGAGTGCATCCAAAGATCTCTCTGAAGAAATCGTAGATCAGAAACAGAAAACTACTGAAAAAATTGAACAAGTTGAGAAAGCTACCTCAGAAGTAGTCGACGAGATTTCTAATAAAACTGACAAAATCTCTACGCGACTTGAACAATCTGTTGACGAAACAAAGGAGAAAGGTGATAGTTTGAAACGGGTCGTTAGTGCGACCGTTGATCAGACTATCGATTCCGGTAAATCAAAAATCGATGACGGAACAACAGTAATCGAGAAAGCAGAAAAACCAATTAGCATAACAATAAAAGAGAATACGAAACAGTCTGAAGATCCGAAAGATGCAATTTCAAAGAAGATTGCAAAAGATGTAGAAGATCTTGAAAAGGAAGTCAATTTACACATTGAAACCATACGTCGAGTTTCACAAGATTTAACACGGGACACCGCCGAAGATCTTGCTAAACTGCAAGAACAAGCAGATACAGGTGCTGATAAAATGAAAGTAACTTATGAAAACAAAAAGGTCGAATTAGCTGATAAAGAAGATAAAGAAGCTGAAAAGCTAGTAGGTGAAATAACACAATTAGAGCAAATAAAGAAAGACACTGATAGAAAAATGGATGATCTCAAAAAAGGTATAGCAGATGTTAAAACTAATTTAAAAGAAGCCTACGAAAAAACAACAGACAAATCTGTAGACATATTAGCGACAGGTTTTACTGAATTAGGAAAAATCTCCGATAGTGAAAAGAAGAAAGTCTCAGAAAAAATAGAAAATGAAAAACAAGAATTAAAGCAACGAGTTGAAAATGGAGAAACTAAAGTTGACAAAACAGTAAAAAGTTTGAGCGATTCCACGGATGCAAAAATAAAAGAAACGGAAAAAGCTGCTAAAAAAGCAAAGAAAGGTATTGGAGGATTCATTGCAAAAGGTCTAAGTGATATTGGAGGAGTGTTTAGTGGCAAAGCAAAAGATAGTAAAAAAAAAGCAAAAGAATTGACTGAAAATATTGAAGATCAAGCTGAAGCTATTAAATCTTCTATAGAACATAAAGTTGAAACAGTTAAAACTGATATTGAAGATCATTCAAGATCTGTAACGGAGAAACTAAAAGATCAAGCAGATGTAGCTAAGCAGAAAATTGAACAAACTGAAGAAGCAGCTAAAGATAGACTTAAATTAGCTGAAGAAGAAATTGCGCACAACGTTGTAACAGCTACTGACAAAATTGAATCACTTGATAAGAAAATTCAAGAAATCGAAACTAAAATCGACTCTACTAAACACAATATCCAAGAAGACATTAAAGAAATCGAAGATAAAACAGAAGTGTCTAAGGAAAAGTCTGAAACAATATTAGAATCAATCAAAGAAGATATTAAGGATAAAACAAAATCGATTAGAGAAGAAACTCAAAGTACTGTTACAACAGTGAAGGATGAAATTAAAAAAGAGACAAAATCTGTTACAGACAGTATCTCTAAGAAAATTGAATCAACAAAAGACGGTCTTGAAAGTAAAGTTGAATCAATCAAAGAAACAACTACCAGTGAGGTGAAATCTTTAAAAGGCAAAGCTGAAACGGCCAAAGAAGAAGTGCAAGATAAAATTACAGTGGCTGGGGATACAATCAAGCATGCAGTTCATTCGGCAAAAGATGAAGTCAAGAAAGAAACAGAAATTTTGAAAGATGAAATCAAGCAGAAAGCAGAATCAACAAAAGAAAAACTTGGTGCTGAACTTGAAATTGCTAAACATGAAACTACAAAAACAATGGAATCTGCGGCAGATGAAATACAAACAATTAAAGAAGACGTAAAAGATGAACTTACAATTGCTGGCGATGAAATTAAAGCTTCAATTGAATCAGAAAAAGACGACATAAAAAGGAAAACTGAATCACTAGAAGACAATTTAAAAGAAAAAATCGAATCAACGAAATACGGTCTCCAGGATAAAGCTGAATCAATTAAAGAAACAACTACCAGTGAGATGCAATCTCTAAAAGACAAGACCAAGATTACTAAAGATAAAGTTTTGGATAAAATTATAATGGCTGGAGATACAATTAAACATACAGTTGACTCAACAAAAGATGAAATGAAGAAAGAATCACAAAGCCTAAAAGATGAGGTCAAACAAAAAGTAGAGTCGACAAAAGAAGAACTTGGGGCTAAAATTGAATCTGTTCAAAAAGAAACTACCAAAACAATGGAATTTGCGAAAGATAAGATACAGACTACTAAAGATGACATGAAAGAAAAACTGACAATCGCAGGGGATGAAATTAAAGCTTCTATTGAAAAAACAAAAGATGATATCAAAAAGAAAACTGAATTAGTAAAAGATGATGTTGAAGAAAAATTTGAATCTACGAAAGATGAAGCCGGAAAGAGAATAGAATCTGTAAAACAAGATACAACGTCTAAAATAGGCATTTTGAAAGAAAAAATGGATGAAAAAACCAAGTCTGCAAAAACTGAAATAACAGCTATTGGGGAAGATATTAAAGAAAAGGTAGAATCTAAAAAAGACAATGTTGAGAAACAAACTGAAGCGCTGAAAGAACACGTTGGAAGTAAAGTGCAATCAGTTAAGAAAGATATTGATAAGAAAGTAGATGCCGGCTTCAGTTTATTGAAATCGTTGAAAGATAAAGTTGAAGATAAAACACAATCGACGCAGGAAAAGTTAACAACAACGGAAAAAGAAGTTCAAATAGGAGTTGAATCTATGACAAAAGATGTATCGGGAAAGACTCAGTCGTTAAAACAAGAAGTTGATAGAACAATTGAATCAGCGAAACACGATACTGACAAGAAAATAGATCAAACTAAACAATTTATTGAAGAGACATTAACAGAAGCGAAAGAAGATATGAAGAAAGGGGTTAGAAGTGCAGAAGAAGACTTAGCACGCAAGATCAAAACAGCCAAAGGCGATCTAAGCAGTAAAGGAGCTGAAATTTCTTCTCAGTTAGAAACGCTGATGGGGAAAATTTCTGACGGAGCAAAAATTATAGAAGAATCAGTCCATGAAAGAGTAACAAAAGTAGAAGAGGATACAAAGAGTGGTGCTGATTCTATCAAAAAAGATTTAAGCGACAAAACTAAAACACTTACAGATGAAGCAAAAACTAAGACAGAATCAATTAAACAAGCTACTACGGGTGCCGTAAGTGCAAGTACAAAGAGCGCCACTGATAAATTAGATACAGCTAAGGAAGAAATTAGAGATCAAGTAAAATCTTTGAAAGATTCAACAGAGAAAAAAGCGACAAAAATTGAAGGCGACGTGAAAAATGATATTAAAACCATGAAAGACAGTTTTGCTGAGAGAACTAAAGCTCTTGAAGAGGAACTAGAGGTTAAAGCCACATCTTTATCGGAAACAATTCAAGATAAAGTAAAATCTACTAAAGATGCAATTGGTGAAAAGATAGATGAAACATCTGATCGTTTAACTGAATTGCAGGGAAAGATTGAAGATGATACTAAATCTCTTAAAAAATCAGCTGCTGATAGAATCTCAGCTGCAAAAGATACAGTAAAGACAGAAACTGAATCTATAAAAGATCAGGCTAAATCTCTTGAGGAGTCAGCTAAAGAAAAAGTGATAAAAACTGAAGATACCCTTAGAAAGCAGCATGAAACCGTAAAAGATGACATAGTTGAAAAGACAAAAACAGTGACGATGGAATTAGGTGATAAATTGGGTAAAGCAACTCAAAAAGCTGAAGATACGGTAAAGTCAGTTAAAGAATCTGCTAAAGAAACGTTGTTAAAAACTGAAGATACAGTAAAACAGAAGGCTGAAGAAGAATCACAATCTATTAAACAAATTACTCAGGAAAAGGTGAGCATGGTACAAGATACAATTAAAACAGAAACTGATTTATTGAAAGGCAATATAACAAAGAAAGCAGATATTGTTACAGAAGAAACTGCAAAAGATATTGAATCAGTAAAGGAGAAAATGGATGAAACAGCTAGCAAAGTGGATTCGTTCAAACAAGGATTGAGTGATGTAATTAAATCTGCCGAAGATAAAATAGAAAAAGTAACTACAAAAAAAGAGGAAGTTAAGTTTGAGCAACCTGATACAAAATTGAAATCTCCGGAAAAATCTGCCAAGAAAACCAAAAAGGGTATCGGAGGATTTCTTGCAAAGGGTCTTAGTGATATTGGCGGTGCACTAACTGGAAAACTGAAAGAAGGAAAAGACAGAGCGAAAGAAGTAACTGAAGATGTTCAAAGTAAAACTGAAAGTGTCCAATCTACAGTTAAAGATACAATTGACGACTCCAAGAAAGAACTAAAAGATCAAATAGAATCCACAAAAGAAGTAGTAAAAGAGAAAATCGCTTCTGTTTCTAGAGATGTACAAATAGGAGCAGAAGAAGTCAAGGCTAAAGCTGAATCGACCAAAGAAAAAGCTGAAGATAAATTAGTTTCTCTAAAGGAAGGTATCAAAGATGCCGTTAAAACTACTGAAAAAGAAATCGAAAGTACTGTTTCGTCAACTAAACAAGACATTCAAAAAGGGGGGGAAACAGTAAAAGAAGGAGTATCTACAAAACTAGGATCGGCTAAAGAGGAACTTGAAGATAAAATGACATCAGTTAAACAAGATGTTACTGCAGAATTCAAATTACTTAAAGACAAAGGTCAAGCAGCGAAGAAAGAAATAGAAGATAAGATTGCAATAAAACATACTGCCGCTTCAGTAAAAGATGACCTAAAGAAAGAATCTGAAACAATAACTGGAGAAATTAAACAAAAGACACAAGCGACCACAGAAGATATTGAAGGAAGAATTGACACAGTCAAGCAAGAAAGTAGTAAAAAAATAGACTCTCTAGTGGAAACAGTGGAATCAGCTAAAGATCAAACTATAGATAAAGTTAAAGCTTCTATTGGGTCGACAAGCGAAGATACTAAGAAAGGTTTTGAATCGTTAAAAATTGCTACAGAGAAAAGAATAGAATTGGCAAAAGATGAAGCTGGAAAAGTTGCTGAATCTGTTATAGAGGCCACAACTTCTAAATCAGAAACAATAAAAGATAGTATAGGGGATAAAATTGAATCCGTCAAAAGTGAAATAACCAAAACTGAAGATGATATTACAAAAGTAATTGGAGCTACAAAAGAAGGTGTAAAAGAAGACACTAAAACTATAAAAGATGAGCTTAAAGCAGTCAAGATAGGCTTAACCCAACAAGCTGAAGAAATCAAAGATGATCAAATAGCTCCAGCCTCTGATCAGTTGAAAAAATTGCAGTCTGAGATAAAAGGCGGGACGAAAGCCCTCCAGCAATCTGCTCAGGTTACGTTAACAAGTATACACGAAGATTTGATAAAAGGGACTGAATCTGTAAAAGAAGACGTACATGAAGGAACTAAAGTTTTACGAGAAGAGACTAAAGCAATTCGTGATAAGATAGATGAAACACCTGGCAATTTGGTATCAATAAAAGACAAACTTACAAGCTCAGCAAAAGAAGAAGTAACAACATTAAAAGAAGATGTAAAACAAAGTCTTGAGCATATTCAAGACGATTTGACAAAGAAAACTGAAACTTTGAAAACAGGTACGGAGGCAAAAATTGCATCAACAAAAGACAAAGTACAAGATAAAATAGAAACAATCAAAGACAAAGTAAGTGAAAAAGTTGGCAAAGAATCTGATGCAGTGATATCTCAAGAGAAAAAAGGTGAAGTTAAAGCTTTTGTAGATACATCACAAGAACAGGCTTTTAAAACAGCAGATGATATAAAGAAGGAAATTGAATCTGTGAAAGATCACACAGTTGAGAAAATAGGATCAAAAGTAGAATCACTGAAGGATAAAATTGAAGATTCGACTATATCTCTTCAAGAGTCAACTGCAGAAAAAATATCTGAGACAACTGAAACTGTAAAAAAGGTAGCTGATTCTGTAAGAGAAAAAGTTGGTGATCAAGCCAAACATCTTACGGAAACAACGCAGGGCAAAATAACAGACGCTAAAGATGCAATTTCATTGGGGGCAAAACAGGTACAACAGTGTACAGTTGACAAAAACGAATCAATAAGAAAAGAGATAGACGATAAGTTAGTTGAAATTGCTGACAAATTAGACTCATTAAAAGACATAACGGAAGATCAAGTCAAACATCTTAAAGAAGCATCTGATGAAAAAATAGCTGATACAAAGGAAACTGTAAAGACAGGGGGTGATGCTATTAGAGACGATTTAAAAACGAAAATAGTCTCAACAGCAACAGAATTGAAAGGAGTGAAGGTAAAATTAGATTCTTTAAAAACCAAGACCGAAGATCCGACCAAGACACTTAAGGAGTCTGTTGAAGACAAAATAATAAAAAGCGAAGATGCAGTTAATATAGGAGTTGAATCTATCAAAAATGAAATAGTTGACAAGACAGGGTTGGCAAAGAAAGAATTAGAAGATAAGGCAGACTTATCAAGAGAGAAAATTAAAGAGCAAGTCAAATCTGTTGAAGAATCGGCTAAAGAACAAGTAGTGAAAACTGAAGGAATATTGAAGAAAGGATTTGAGTCGCTGAAGAGTGGTCTGTTTGGCAAAGGAGAAACTGTCAAGAAAGAAGCAACAGATAGTCTTAAGTCGACTGACGAAGATCGAGAGACTGTTAAAACTGATAAGTCTGTCAAAGGACTGGAGGATAAATTAGAAAAAGCTGTACAAGACAAAGGTGATGAAACAAAATCACAGATTGAACAAATTGAAGGATCGGAAGTATCTCAAAAACCATTGGTTATTGAAATATCGTCCACAAAGCCTACAAATGACGGTTTATGTAGCGATGATTACATAGTCGAAGAAGCTGAACAAGTAACGACACCGAAACGTAAGCCCTTATTCCATATAGAATCAGAAGATGATGATATTGTAGATGTGGCAATAAAACGTAGCGATAGTGCTAAATCTAATGTGCTTGAAACATTAACTGAAGCAAAAGTAGATAGCCTACTGTCTGATTTAGTTCAAGATCTTGCAGCCTCGACGGTTGACATTCCTAGTGCTAGAGTAACACAAGTTGAACAAGAATTAGAAACAATAAAGAATGAATCAACTGTTGATGTTGATGAGATCGAACGTAAATTGTGTGACTTGGACAAAGCGTTAGATACGTTAGAAAAAGAAACCGAACCAAAATTAGAAAGGAAATTACATCGAGTCGAACGTAAATTTGAACGTATGGCATCGCAAATAATGGAAAAAGATATTGTTGATAAAATGGTGTCACCGACCGAGATAGTTAAACAACGCGAAACAGAATTTCAGAAACTTGTTTCACAATTGAGCACAGAAGAAGTGTCCGACTTCCAGAAAGAATATAGCCATTTATGGGACGAGACAACATTCTCGAAGAGCGACGAATGGGACTCAAAAACACCAGATAGTCAACTTGATGTACAGGAGCTGCCTCAAGGTAGATGCTAAACTAAATGTCGCTTTCATAAAACATACAACTCACAAAACCAAAAAGAACAAAATCAAACATTCTTTCATTATTTGCATTTTATTGTTATCATGTCATTTTTGTTTTCTTGTCAAAACAACAAAGAGATCAGAGTCAAACCAAAGTCTCGCATGTTACATGTTTATCTTGTTCTTTCTTTATCATTCTGATCATTTACAATTTCCTACAAACATATCGGGACCTAGATTAGTTAGAAACGAAACAATCACGATTCACTCCCGCTGAAAATTCCCCGTAGGTGAAATTGTTTATATGGCTCCTGTTACTTTAAACAAAGACAATTCGATTAACAAAGCCGGAATCGAAGTTGAAGTTATCCCAATAAAAAGAACTCCATGTCCATCACCGAAACGGAAAGAGAAACGAAGTAGCCGCCGTGCAAAATCAGCATTAGATTTTTATAATAACGATGATAATACATCATCAATAAATGAATATGATCGGGGTAGTTTGCCTGATTTAAAAATGAAACCAAACAATGGTTCACTACTTAATACAATCATACAGATGAATCCGGATCGATTTTTGAGTACGAAATCGTTAACAATATCTGAAGACCAACGAGAATCTGAACCGTTATCTAAAGGAGAGATAATGACAGCTGTTTTAGATTGGCTGAATAAATCTGAAATGGGCAGATCACAAACATCAGATAGTTGTAGTATTTGTAGTTTAGATTCGACTCTGTCTCAAATGAGCAATATTGATAGACAAGTACCAACAATCGTTGTTGATAAGAAAAATAAAAAGAAAAATAGAAAGAAGTCGAAGAAGGGGAAAGGTAAATATATCGACAACTAAGAAGAGTTAAACAAAAAGAAAGGGTTAAACAGCGGACCCGATATGTTTGACTTTTGTCTTGCATGCTAAACTATCGAAAACTTTTTGCAAAAATTCAGGGTAATTTAATGCACAAGCAAGCTTTGGCTTTCATATTTGTTTTTTAGATAGTATTTCATATTGTTTTTTTGTTTGTCTTTTGTGTTCACTAGATGTTTTACTATTAATTAACAATAAAATTGACGGTAAGTGGAAATCTTTTAAATGAACAAATACCTGCCTATCTATGTGAAAACTAATGAAATTATAACCAATAATCCCTTTATTGTTAACAATTATTAACTGTGTATTGCTAGTGGCATCGCTAACACATCTTAATCGCATCTTTTTAGAAACCATCAGTCAAACATTAACCGATGCTGCTACTAACAAACAGCCTCAACCTAAACCTCGATCTACTCCAACAACAACAATAACAACAACGACAACACCAATAACAACAACAACAACGATCTCAATAAAAGAAACAGAAACACAATCTAAATTAGAAAAACAAATTTCACCTGTACGCGACGATATCCTTGACGTAGACGATACGGAAATAGTACCTGAAACATACTCTGATAAGAAACGATTTTGGGAAAATGTCACGGCAACACAACGTATGAGCTTAACGGAACTCCCAATCAGCGAAAAACAACAAATTACAAAGAAACGTATATCAATACATGAATTTGGACCAACACCTATACCAAAACCACGATCAACAATACAAATCTCACAAAGTACAGATGAGAGTACCTTGGAGAGAACGGAACGAATTATGACAGAATATCAAGCATCATTTAAACCACCTAGTGAACAACAAGAACAACAACAACAACAACTTGAAACTCAAACAACAAAAACTGAAACAAAAATTGACACGGCTGAAAGTAGTGAATCTGATTCTTCCGAACATATACAGCATTCAAGTGAGAATGTTGGATACATTTCAGACAGTGGTGATGTTGAACATTACATATCAGATTCTGAAATTGAAGATCGTGTACCACAAATACGCGAACGACAAATGAGTGTATTTGCACCACCAGTAGCAGCAGCAAGGAAAACGATCTATGAACGTTCAGCATCACTACCAACAGAAGATCTTTACGAAGTATCAGCCCGTAGTATAAAACTCCGTAAACAATACTATGAGGAACAAATCAAAAAAGAGATGATTGAAGAACAATTAGCAACAGAATTAGAAGAAGAACCATCACCTGAAAGGAAGACAATACGTGAAGACAAAGATCTACAATCAATGCTTCAACAATCAGAATCAATTCATGATATTAAAGATTTCATGGAAATTATTCCCGAACAAAATGAAACAAAAATATTGTCTGAGGATCAAAATACAATTTCAACCCAACAAATTTTAACTGAAACGCACAAAGAAATTGATTTTGAAACTCAAACAAAACGATCTTCCGTCTGTTCGGAACCATCTGTATCATCTGATAAACTTACAAAAGATGGTAGTCTATCAAAACCAGATTCCATGGAAGTGCACGTTGATAAGAGTGAAATTGAAGATTCCGAAAAATTAGTTGAACTCGATCAAGATGTTACCGATATTGAGACGAAATCTTTAGATTCTCTAAACGCTGTCGAATCTTCACCCAAATCTTTAATATCAGTTGACGATCAAATACCAGAAGTTACAATAACGTTTTCGGGTATACAACGACGTATTAGTGAAGAAAGTGATGAGTACGCCCCAAAGACTGATGCACAACCCGAAAAAGTCGTAGAATCACCAATTCATGTACCTGAAGAACGTATCGAAAGTACTGTATGGGAAGTATCACTACAGTCTAATGTTGAAGCCCCGTTTGAAGAAAAAGTTGAAGCTTTCACACTTCATGATATAACGAAAACGGCCGAAAAAGTTGATGATGATCTCAGTATTGGTGCACGAGATGAATCAGATTTGGGTTCGGAAATCCATCAAGACCATTCGGATTCATACGCTTCAGAACGAATCAAATCAGAAAGTCATAGCGACATCGAAAGAATACTTTTGGATAGCCTTCACCAACAAAAAGTCGACCCTGAAGAAGCTAAGGCTATCGCTAGTGCTTTAATTGAGGATATAGAAACCGAGATACAACGACGTGAATGTTTATCAGCTACTGAGCCATCAACATCTAACATTACAGAGTATTTAAAATATTTAGCTGACACTAAAGGTTTAGATGAGCGTGAAGTTGAATTAGTTGAATCAGTTTTAGCACGCCGACAAAGAGAATTATCGAAATTATCCCGTGCTGATACACAAGCGTCTAGTATTGAAATTACCGATGAAGATCTGCGATATAGTGGTGCTGAAATTGATACAACACACCTTTTAGAGCAACAAATTAATCAACTGAAAGCTGAAAAAGTTGATGATATGAAAGCATTATATTCTGAGATGCAACCGAAATCATTCGCTGAAAAAGTCATTGAAGAACACCAAGAGGAAAGATATTGGGCTACAGATCGGGAGACAAGCGATGATTCTACTATAACAAAGACGAAAAGTGATACACAATCGAAAATTTATGAAAGTACAAAAGGTGAAAAGATGGAAACTCGTGATACAATCTTCGAAGAAGATGAGACCATTTCTGATTCTGTAGTTCAAGAAACTAAAGAAACAGATGCTAAGATTACAGCAAAAGCTAGAGATGTTATCGAAAAAGAACTACCTGATGGAAAATCTGAACAAGCAAAAGAGAGCGCTATCGATATTTCTAAAAAAACAGAATTAGAACATTTAGAAAAGACTGTTGAGAAAACGACTGATGATTTTGCCGTTGCAACAACTGAACAATTTGACAAAAAAGCCGAGCAAATTGATTCTAAATTGTCACATAAAACTGATGTAAAAACGTCTACAATTGATGGTCAAGAAATAAAATTGAAGAGTGAAATTATTTGTGACGACTCATTGAAGAAAGAAGAGATTTCAAAGGAAGAGACTAAAACTGAAAAGAAAGATTTTGAAGGTGGTTCAATCTCTTTAGAAGAAGCTGTGAAGGAAAAACGAAGTAAAACTGTTAGTGCCACCAAAACAGATAAAGACACTTCAGAAGAAATTACACGAGATGGTGGTTTAAGTCAAGAAATTGTCACAAAAAGAACGATTACTGATGTTGTAACTTCTACTGATAAGACTCACCAAACGACAATATTAAAAGAAATTGGAGAGAAAATAGAAGTTATTGAATTAGATTCATCAAAAATACCTCCTGCAATAGTGGAAATTGTCGAAACACATGAAGAAATCAGACGAACATCGAGTAGTGACTCAAGGTCTAGTATGGAATCAGGAAGATCACCAGATGAACAATTCTCAACATGTTCTTCAGGTCGCAAAGGTGACTCCGATACTGCAAAAGATAAGCCTGAAGTCCTTCTAAGAAAAAGTACTTCATTGCAAAAACCCGATCGTAAATCAGGAACTGATTTCGAGACGTATTCAAGTTCTGGTGAAAGTCATTATCATAGTTTTGAAATTGATAGCAGTAAGAGCCGACCATGCTCTTCAGATATTGAAGGTTTAGTGGCAGCAGCTGGTTCTTCGGAATACGAAAGTGCTCTAACATCACAAGAGCAGTCAGCTCGTTCTCACATGACATCAACTGAATACAAAACTGCTGTCAGTAGTTTAAGTTCAAAAGAAAGCATGAAAAGTCTCGACAGTGAAAGTTCCGGCCACCTTGGTAGTATCGAAGTATCGGAAGTTTCAGAAACTTTGGTACCATCAGTAAGCGATGCAGAAGGTGATATTCTTGATCAAGCTGATCAATTAGCCGACGATGGTGGTTGGAACGAAGATGATGCCAACAAAGAACCAAGTGAAAAATTATCGAAAATGAAACGATCATGTGAAATGACTTTTCAACCTGAACCTAAAGTTCTAGTACAGGAATCACCTCCGGGTGAAGATATCGATCGTAAATTCACTAGTCTTGATGAGGGCAGTGTTCTTAGTGTCAGTTTATCCAGTACATCAAGTGCAACTGGATTGAGAACTGTTATATCACGTGCTGATTCCGAACGTGCTGGCAGTATGTCAGCATCAGGAATTTCTGAACAATTGAGTATTGAAGGTAGTTGTGATAGTCTTGTCTTCCAACCAACAGCTCAAACTAATGATATGTCGACAAGTACCGGACAGACTGATCATAATTTACAAATTGAATCAATTACAATTACAACGTCTAGTGTAACAGAGAGTGGTATAAGGAGTGTTAGTACTCAAGTAACATCAGAAAGTCATATTTCTGAAGAAGATCGAACAACTGAAACTGAAAGTAGTACTTTACCGAACGGTAAGGCTTTTGTTGAGATGAAGAAAAAAGGTCATCGAAGGAATGAAAGTACCAGTTTTGTGCCCACTTCAGTTTTACACGATATTAAATCAGAAATTGAACGAAAATTACATTCTGATCTAACAGAAAGTGATAAATATACAACTGAATTGAGTTTCAAAGAAGTGACAAGTGATGAAAAGAAAGACGTAGATGAACGTGAAAAAGAAGAAAGTTATGAAACTGAAGCGGATCAAGGTTTCCATCGAGATATTCGTGAAGGGAAATATTTAGATAAAGATGCCAATGAAGAAATCAAGGATGATACACCTGAATTTAGTTCAGAAGCTCAAACTAGTGTCGGTGAATTAGAACAGGAATACACATCAGCCTTAGCTCGACAAATCGAAAGTAAACGTAAACCAGATTTAACAATTCAAAAAGATATTGTAGACAAACGTGACTCCCATGGTAGATCATCAAGTACATCAAGTGAAAAGAGTAGTTTTGAAGAAGCTGAAGCTGAAGCTGTTTTTAATATGGTAGCTCATGTATCGCCGGCACACAAAATTAAACAAATTTGTCCAATATTGGAAGATGAAGATGCTGAAAAACATGAATTAGAAACACGTGAAAAAGCACAAAAAGAACATCAATATCGTTTGCAACAAATGAAAGATCAAAGTCCCGGTTCAATTCCTGATATTAAAGTTACACAACATATGACACCGTTAGTTGATCGGAATTTTCACTATCCTGATCTAGAATTAGAAGCACAAGAGAAAGAATTAGAGGATAAACGGGTTCAAGAAGAGAAACTAGAGAAAGAAAGAGAAAAAGAAAGTGAAACACAGAAATCAACGCCACAAACACCAGCATCCGGTTCTAGTACTGAAACAGATCAAGGTCGTGAATATGTTCTAGACGATTCCGGAATGTCAATACCTGAAGATGGCACAACAACAGAATCAAAAAGTACAGTAGTTGAAAAGACGATTCAAGAAGAACCTGATAAAGACACTGATTCACCTGGTAGTGATTCATTTGAAATGTTGGAAAAACCTGATTTAATTGATGATTTTGTCGTGATTGAAGAGGTAGGCAAGGAAGCATCAGAATTAGATTCTGAAGGCAAGAGTGTTTGTATCAAACAAAAATCTAAACAACGTACGAAAAAGCATGATGAAGAAGTTGAAACGTATTTGACAAGATCGGCACCCACGCCACTAACACGAATGACGGATGTTAAATATTATCCAGAAGGATCGTCTAGTGAAGAATTAGGTTTTGATTTCGAAGATAGTCCACCACAACCAAACCAACAAACCAGTAATTACGATCGTGAATTAGAAGCGAACCGTAAATGGATTGAACAACAATTCCAAAACGATCAAGCTGCTCGAATGGCAGCCGGTTATGGTTATGAAATGGACTTTGAACGAGGTCCTTTAGAGGACATTAAAGAGGAAGATATCAATGATTTCGATCCAACATCGAGTCGAATCGGTAGTTTAGGATCACAAAAAGAATCCGGCGGTAGTTTAGGGAGTGTTAAAGATTCCTATTCGAGTACACCGGAATATGATGTCTTAGCCGGTCGGAAATACTTTACAAGATCCGGTGAACATGATGATGTCTCTATGTCAAGCTTACAAGAATTTGAGAATTTAGAACGGGCTATGTCTTTAGAACAGAGACGCCATCACGGCTCTCAAGACTCTTCAAGTAATGGCAGTTTCAAAGCTAGATATTTCGCTTATAAAAATCAACAAGGTGATGATGTCTCTGTAAGTTCTCTAAAAGAATTTGAAGGTTTAGAGCAGGCTTGTCTGGCGGCACATAAAATTGAAGTTATAGTTAAAGAAGAAGAAGCAATTTTATCACAAATCGAAGAAGGTCAAGAAAGTTTAGCATCGGAAGCTGGCAGTTGTGAAACAATATCAACAACTGATAAGAAACAAATACCAGAATCGGATGAAGAAGATTACGAGAAGCGTATGTTTGAAATTGATGAGATTATACGGCAAGCACAAACGAATGTTGAACGATTTATTGAATTAAGAGACCATGAAAAGACTGAAAGTTTGGGACGTGGTGATTCTATTGAGGAAGTCTCCAAAGTTCCTGATTTAGATTTAGATGTGCCAATTGTACGATCTTCAGTGAAGGTCCAATGGAAAGAGAATGATGATGTTATGGTAACATCAACAGATTCGATTGAAGCTAAAGTTGATAAAGATAGTCGACATGATAGTAGTGATAGTTTAGATCAGAAAACTGGTGTTGATATAATGACAGCTAGTACTGATTCTATTGAATTTCAATTGAAGAAAACACCAGAATTGAATCTATTAAGTGATAGTATTGAGATTAAAGATGAAGCATGTGGAATGATATCTAGTGATTCATTAGAATTAGCCACAAATCTCCAAATATCCAAAGATGAGATGCTTGAAAGTACCGATAGTTTAGATCCGACTAGTTCAACGGCAACACATGCCACATACCAATATGAGACTGATTCAGTATTTTCGGGTAGTTTCACCAGTGGCGGTTCAAATACAATGGTCTCATCAACAGACACAATCGATCCAGTTCATGTTGATATAGCCACTGCAGCGAAAAAAGTCTGGTTTGAAGATTTAACAAACCGTGGATTAACAACTGAATATTTACATGATACAGGCAAACCGTATGTGACTGAAGTTATTGAACCGTCCGAAGATGATTCATTTACACACACAATACATCGACGTGTCGAATTACCACCGGAAGTACGAAAAATTACCTTTTATGGTAGCGATGCTGATGAACGTTTAAAACAATTCATTGATGATTTCAACGAAGGTGAATTCGTTGAAGAAACTGAAGAGATCGATGACGATGGCAATGTACATGTAAAGAGAGTCGTCCAAAAACGATACATTATTAAAGACCCACCGGAAACTAAACAATTAACAACTGTACTAACCAAAGAAACGGCAGGTTTGTGATTCATACTTCATTATAACCGGACATTTTCATTTAATTTAGTTTTATTTCAATTTATTTTGATTATTATCGTTCTATTAATTTGAAATCATCAGCATTTATGCTTTAGATTTGATTAAAAATCAATGTAACTCCTGTTCTCTTTAGTTTAATTGGGTAAGTCTTAGTTTATTTTTAAGTTTTCTATTATTTCTTCAGTTTTGCATGCTATTTTTATTGCATGTATTAATAAAATTTAACATTACAACTAATTTCTATTATAGTTTAAATTTTAATTAACAATTTATGTGATTATTTTGTTGTTTGATTTAGGCGAAGAGGCTGGATCTTCTTCATCTGGCGGCCATCGGGAGGCTTCAACTTCCCTAAGGGGTAAGAACATTCATCTTATTTAGAAATCGAATCAGCTCAGATAATTCCTTTAAATTATTGATTTTTTTTATTATTATTATTATTTTTAAAGTTTCTGTTAATGTTGTAGTTGGTATTTCTTCTAATTAGAGCTTTGTATATTTTTTTTAAATTTCTGTTAATTTAGCTCAGGCCTCACGCCGACGACAACTACGTTACGATATTAGTGTCGATGATCAAACTGAAGTGGATCCTAGAGAACATGATTGGCGATTTAATTTAGCTAAATATGGTAGTGATGCTGTTTCTTTAATTTTCCGTATATTTGTTTTCGTCCCTATTTTATCGATATATATATTTTTCCTTAATGCTTCCTTATTTAGCACAATTTCATTTAATTACACCTATAAAATAAATGGTGAAATCAGAACGTAGGGCGTAACTTGATGATATGTTATTGTTATTATTAACTAGACTTATTATAGTCAAATTTCAATTTTATGTGTATTTAACAAATAGATCAAGGGACGGCCTTCGTTTATTTCAATCGAAAGAAATTCGGACTGAATGCTCTAATTTCGCTCAAACACACCCAGAAGAAACTTAATACAGACGCTCATTCAATAAGAAATTAAAGAAAATGTATAAATTGAGAATCTTTGGCTACTTATTGGAAATTATTTCTATTTTCTGTCTACGTATTAAGTTTTTTCTTCACTGACAGATTGCAGAATATTTTTCTAATTTACTGCAAATAAGATTATTTATTCATATGTAATGCAGCATGCAGGCCCGGCGCCAGAGGCCTTTCAACTAGGCGACTGCCTAGGGCGG
>JAZBGW010000865.1:0-17263 GCA_037464815.1 Mylabris variabilis
AGTCGTTACTTTTAGCATTAGCCTCCCAAGGGGTTTTAACATGGACATACAAAGATAATACCACCCGACAAACTGAACCATTCTAGGGTGAACATTATCCGCCTATATTCGATGTTTGCGGTTCGATTGAAATCATTCGAAAGCCACTCCACTTGTCATCCGCGATGTCCCATTCTACTATGCCAGATCAAACTACAGATAAAGCCGTATCGAAACAAGAGATTACACGTGCACGGGCTACGACGATGTTCGTTTAAGAGGCTCCCAAGGGCTGGAATGGATCAAAATACACATATATAAACATGTACATATACAAACAAATACGGAACATTTCATTTGTTGACTGAAATAATAATCTAAAGTGGACAAAGAACATTGCCGCAACAGTCACAACATGATATTATTATATCTATTTAGATTATTTTGTATGTACTCGTATATATTGTACAATAAAAATAAAAAGACAATAAAATGATCGACCACCTTACAAACGATCAATAGCCCCAATAAGAAAGAAACACATCCATAAGTCTATTTTAGTTATCCATGACAACCATCGAAAACTACCCAAATGCCTGATATACGAATAGGATTGAACCTGTAATGAAAATTGAATTGCTACTATGTTATCCGGATGACTGACTGACTCTAGTATTAAGAAAAGGTCCAAGACTTACTTAGCTGACGGTCAATATCGGATTTTACGAATTTAAATTTGCTGATACTGAAATACTGCAAATTGCTTTCAAATACACGACAAAATCATCTTGACCTGCATTCCTTATTTATTATATTCAAACATATATGGAAAACAAACAACTATTATTATACAATGGACCCCCGTACAACATTTCGTTTTATAAGAAATCGCGTTGAACAAAAGAATCAAAAACCTATGCGAAAATGCTGAGTTTATATTTCGTGTTAAACGGGACTATTTATCGCGCTGTATGGGTAGGTACTACCTATACAGCGCGATAAATACGCCATTTCTTAGTCGTGTTATTGGGGGCTGCGTTATACAGAGGGGCTCGTTATACGGGGATTTACTATACACAATAATTCATAAATATTATATGTCTACCAAGAATATGAAATAGGAGATGTTTTCTTATTTTAAATCAATAATCATCAAATAACCATAACATTGTGACGTCGTTTATTATTATTATTTTTATTATTATTATAAACAGTTAAAGTTGTATTAATATTCTTATTTGACGCTATATTAGACGATAATTATCGTTGAACATATCACTTATTCCATTACGCAGAATTTAAATTAAATTAAATGTCAAATATACATTTAACATTAAAGAATTTGCTGTAAAATTGCAGTTGTAAACGTTTCTAATAAATGAATCGAACCATATCAAGAAAAACTACCGTATCATTTCGATCGCGAACTACATATCAACTAGATTTCCAACAGATGAGAAAAAATAATAATAATGAGAAAAACTAGCTTTGTACTCATTCAAACCATTATTTTTATTACCCCAACTCAATAAATATTGGAAACAAGAGGTGTACTTTCTATAAAGAAAATCAAAAGCCATCTCATCAATAAAGACACGCTGGATAAAAGACAATTATTATCACTAATATTAGAATTTTATGGCGTTAATATAAATAATTTGGACAGTTTTTTAAAAAAAATTTCATATAACACTAATAATAACGTTATCAACAAATATTTCGTTATCTTGTTATCATTATAATCAATGTTGACTCAGTTTTTGATATGGTTTAGATCTAGACTGTACATTTACAAACTATGGTGTGCGTTTATCTCATAATAAATGAATCATTACATTATGTAAATAATTCCAAATAAAATATTTTACATATTATTCGTATATTAATTGATTAATTAATTAATTAATTAATTAATATGAGTATTCAGATTTAATTTGGAAAAAAGATTTAGTGCAGTATAATGCAAATAAGCGTAAAATTGTGTATTTTATCAATTTTAACAAAATTTACAGTGAGTTTCTATTTTCCATCATGTCCTGAACGATGTCTATGCACGTCAGATTTTACTGATTGTAAATTTAATCATCTAACAGCATTGCCGAAAAATCTTGATCCTAATGTAAGTAAAATAGAAAACAATATAATTTTCGTTTATTATTTTCAAAACAAATGATTTAGTTTATTTAAAATAAATAACAAAAAAACTCCATTCGAAAATAGAACAATTTTCTACTAGATGGCGGAACTTTCCTCAATTATCCATAAACATTTACTTTAATTTTTAATTGTTGAATTAAAGGTATTTTCATAGTAAAAACAAATGTCCTAACATCCTTGATCGATTCTATTTAATGTTTATTTTATATTAATTATGTTTAGTTAATTGTCCACGCTGCAGTACAATTAATTAGCATATTTTAGAATTGTTTATAACACGGTATAGACAATTTTATGGTTGGTACAACCTTGTTTTATAATAAATATCGTAATATATGTTCAAAGTACTGTCATAAAAACTCACTTTTATGATTATATAAGAATAAAAATAGTTATTGTAAAGTTGACGAAATTATTTATTATCAAATTACCAAAAAACTATACAATTAAGGACAGTTACTCTTTTAGTTAATGTTAGACAGACAAGGTCTTGGGATTTCCCTCAAATTACACGAAATTATCCAATTTTAACAGTTATTTTTTTTCGAGTTGAAAGAAACAATACTATCTTTGAGTATAGTTTGTTATTATCAGATAATACGTCTTGAAAATAGGTCATTTAATTTAACGATTATAAATAATGTAATTGTTATAATATTACATAAAATAACAACAATTTTGTAAAGTAAGCAAGTATTTTGAACTATTTCGGAAACAAAATCTTATATGAAATCAAGTTGAATTGTTGTTTATTAATCAGAAATTTGATTGAATGTACAGAATAAAGTTTAAACATGTAGATTATTTTTTTTGTTAATTAATATAAATACAATGATATCAAATCATCAAATGGGAGTTTTAGGTGTGTTGCTTCTCCGGAAAAATATTCTTTTGTAGTTGAATTTTGATGATTACAGAATATTAGAGAATATCACCTATACATTAAATCCAACCATATAATGGTGATGCCATTTTTTTATTATTATTTGTGATCATTTATTAATCAATATTGTACTTTAATGGTTGAAAATGTACAAAGTCGAAACCCTTATGTACTATTGTGTAATTTTTTTTATAAAGGAAAAATTGACGATTTCCTACATTTTTAATAATATTATTAAGAATTTCCTTTCACAGTAAATATAGTGATATGAAAATTATGATGAATGATATAATTGAGTAATCCAATATGTTTGTAGATGTATTTATTTTGTACATTTACAAGGAGGACTTTTATTTATTAATTTTAATGTGGGGTTGTTTGTGTTTTCGTATTGTAGGTACCTACATTTATTATGTGAATGTTTTCCAATTACATAATTATTAATAGTGATATTAATTGAAGTTAAAATGTTAAATACCACCTAATATCCAACTCCCATCCTGTTTTATCACATGCGTGAATGATTTTCAATAGCCAATCCCATATAACTATGTATCTATAAAACAAATACTTTAATATTGTTTCATAATAAATTCATATTAATTTATTTATATTTGATTTGTTTCAGATAACTAGCCTGGATCTGTCTTACAATGATTTTGAAGAATTTCCGCATGATTTGAGCCATTTTACGAGCTTGATTTATTTGAATTTATCCCACAATCTTATATCTGTATTAGATGGTAATTCAGCATTGGATTCTTTAAGAAATTTAGAAATATTGGATTTGACATTTAATCTGTTTAGAGATTGGAATGATATTAAATCTAGAGCGTTTTATAATACCAGAAAATTGAAATCTTTAGATTTTTCTAATAATCCAGTACGAAGTATACCTGAATACAGTAATCCATTAAAAATTGGATCGTTACAGATATTGCGCTTGAATAATTGTTCAATGAAAAATTTATACAGTAATGTTTTTCATTATTTACCAAATTTAGTTGAATTACATGTCTCAAATAATCCAGTTACATCAATAAATGGTACATTCTCATCGGATACTTTGAAATTTTTCGATTTGAGCAATTGTAATTTGAAACATATAAGTGATTATGCATTTTCGAATTTAATTAATTTGGAAACAATATGGTTGTTTGGCAATAGTAATTTGAAACGTTTCTCTTGTTCGTCACTTAGTTTATTATATTTAGATTTATCTAATTGTAATTTAGAAACAGTACCAAATGGCTATTTACCTAAAGTTTATTATACAAATTTCCATGGGAATCATTTTCGCATAATACCTAAATATAGTTTTAAAAATTTTACGGAATTAAAATTTCTAGATTTATCGTACAACGCGATTTCTTCAATTGGTGATAACGCATTCCAAGGTCTGGACAATGTTGAAATTATCGATTTATCATTTAACACACTTTCAAATCTAAATCGGGACATATTCTATTCAAATATGAAATTAAAAATATTAAATTTATCGAGAAATTATTTTAATAGAATTGAACATTTCAATATACAATCGTTGGAAATATTAGATCTGAGCCGTTGTGAAATACAAAAAATTGAACGCGATTGCTTGAAAAATATGCCAAATTTAATGACATTAAATTTATCAACAAATTCAATATCATTAATACCGGATTTTGTCCAAGGTGCTAATTTGAAAATATTGGATGTGAGTTATTGTCGTATTAAAAATATTAATAATAAAACATTGGTAAATTTGGTATCATTACGACAAATTAATTTAGCTGGGAATCGTTTAACAACAATAACACCAGATTGTTGTTCGCAAATAATCACGTTAGAAATTAGCGATAATCCATGGCGGTGTGATTGCGATAATTTACATGACATGTATTTTTGGTTATTGAGAACTGGTAAAAGAGTTGACAATTTAATTTGTCAATCGCCCGATATTTACGAAGGTGATACATGGCAGAGAGCTTGTCAAATTGAATGGTATCCAGAATTATATAAAAAAGAACCTGTATGGTGGTATACAACTGGTTTAATTATAATTATATTGTTAATATTGTTAATAATAATAATAATGAAAACAATGTATAAATTAAAAGCGAAACGTTTACGTGAAGCAAATGAAGCACGACGTGCTGAAGAACGTGAAGCATTACGTCGTATGCAACGTATTCAAAGGGAAGCTAGAGATGATATTAATAGAAATGCACCAGATCCAAGAGAATCACAAAGACCGCCATCATATAATGAAGCCTTATTATTACCAAGATTAGATGCGTCTCATCCAAGTTTATCAGGCAGTTTACATAGTATTGCCTCTAAACATAGCTTGCATGGTAGCAATCCTGATGTTTCTAGAAAAGGTAGACCTAGACGAAAGCGGAGAAGAAGGAAATCAGATTCCTCAGAAGGTCAACGTGCATCAAGAACAACTGGCGATTCAGATACAACAGATCAAGATACACCACAACCTCGTACAACATTAGAAAGTGACTTTTAATTTATAAATGCTCATACTGACATATTTATAAATATTAATTTTTTAATCGACTTATTGTACTGATTGTGTATAAGAAACAATCACTTTATATTTAAAATTATTACCTACGGATTCTTCAGAATTTACCATCAAAGATCAATTTCTACAACTTTTATTAAATTAATTAATTGTTAATATCCGCTTGTTAAAAAATATATTAAAATTAAAATTTAACTGCATTTAGTTAACTTAATTGACAGTTTACTTTCGTATGAATTTTTTTTTTGTACAAACATTTAACTAAATATTGTTATATCGAAAATAATTTTTCTGTCTATTTAATCAAGCCTTACCTACAAAATCTAGATTTAAGCTCAACAATATTAAAATCACTGACATTCTAAGAATTTCTGAAAAAATTGCGACATGTTCATACTTCACACAAATATTGTCTTTTCGTCATATTAAACTTTATGTATTCTATTTTTTTTCCTCCTAGAAGAATGGGATAAACCCTGAATTAATCACAATTCTCTTGCCCCTATCTTACAAGGAACATTTCCAGGTGTCCCTCTTCATTGAATTCTATGGGATGCGTGTTTTTTTTTTTAATCTACCAAGAAACATATCTAGAGGGCGAAATCATGCATCAAAGTTTAGGCTTTAATAGGGTGCTTCATAAGTTTCACATATTTGGACCAACAGCATTATCTGCGGAAAATGATGGAAGAAGCTTTTTAGCTTACAGTAAAATATTAAATAGAACAGGAGTTATAAAGGTTGAAATTTACAAGACCGTTACAAAACAAAAATCATCAATCAGTTTTTAGCGAAACCAATGGTGATTGAATGCGCAAAGTAATAATAAGGTACTATTATTATGTCTTAGCTGCTAAAAATGTGTCCAATTATTCTTGGTCGCTTGATGTTTCAAAAAAATCCCAAAGCAGGTATTTCCTACATTTTTTCTCTCTCATTGCCATGGTTTCGTTAAAATCCAATTAATAGATTTTGTTTTATAAGAGTTTTGTAAATTTCAATCCTTGTTACTCTTGTTCTATTTAGTGTGAGGAGTGTGAGGAGACCAAAAGCATTAGTCCCATTCGATTATTTCATCTGCAAATATGTGAAACTTACAAAGCACCTTTATTGAGTTTAAACTTTGAGGTGTGATTTCACTCCATAGAAGTGTTTTTTCGCCGAAGAAAAACCATGCATCTTCTAGTTTTCAGTGAAGAACAACATAACTCAGTTTCATCGAAATCGTAGAGGGACACCTGTTAGTTGAAGTAGTTCCGAACTGATGACATTAATCGTCAACAATAGTCGAACAATTATGTCCAAGTATTACACGAAATAAATTAAAATTCCAACTTTATAACTGTTCATTTATAATTATATCGGTATTTGTCCATTATTCGTATAAAGTATTACAACTTTTTGTTTTATGTATATGATAAATGTTGTCTAACAATAATAGAATCCCGCATCCTTTAATCTGATAATAAACGTAAGAACGGTTATACCTGTTTAGAAAAATTTGTCTGCAATATGGCATAGGATAATAAATTAATTTTTTTTTGTAATTAATGCTCAAATTTAAAACGAAATCAACATTTACTGATGGTCAATCGATCTTATTATAGAAGCCATCAGAAAACTCGCACGTTCTTATTTCGCTAGCTCAGCCATCCGTGTGTAAGTGAGTGTTGAAATTTTTTAGGAATCACATTGATGTTTAAACTCTATATACATGAAGGGAGAGAATGTGATTCTGATGTTAATCTCTTAATTCAAAACCCTTTAAACAATAAAATAAAACACAACACCGCAAGTCATTACTAGAGCATGACGGAAATTATCGTTGAAAAAATCTGGATTATCGCTAATTGAATCTGTATACCCCTCGGCATTACATATGCTATTATCTTTTTTTTACAAAATTATACATCTGTTTATTGTTGTGTATGTTTTTCTGTATGATATTGTGGTAAAACTTCAATTTAGTTGATTTTTTATAAACTTATCGGTCTCTGAATAATAATCATCTAGTAACAAGAATAACAGTCGATTTCCTAACGGATATCAACCGAGCTGGTTTTACATGGTCAATTCTTCCTAATTGCAGATAAACAGCGGATATTTATATGGTTGATCCTTTAGAGACAGTGGTCACTTATTTCGGGTATTAAGGGAGACTTTGTTTGGATTTAATTAAACGAGGCTGCGACTAGGGTAATATTCTCTAAATTTTTTGTGATTATTCATTATCTACCAATAAATGAGTGTCTCATAATCAGTCACATGTGTTTTATATGTAAAAGGGAGTATTAAATAACTCTGTCAGGATCACACAGTCATAATGACTACTCACCAAAAAGTTAGCTAAAAAATATTTTTCTCTAATTTGTTTATTCTTTTTTGTAATAGAATGTGCATGTGGAAGAAGTGTATTACGTTCTTCCGTATTTTCTGCAAATATACGATGATTATAGCGTAAATACATCCAAGAATATATCATCCTGTAATTATGTGCACATTGATATTATCATCAAGAAATAGTACGTCATTTTAAAATAAAGATTTATAATATTTCATCTGCAATAATTATAATCGTCAATAATATAAACAATAGCCTAAATACCTACTATTCTCTCTTCGGTGAATGTATTGTGATTTTTTTTTAATTTCATCATAAGTCCTCGAGAAAGCTCGATGAAAGTTATCTGTAATGATTTTTTATCTCCTTTAAATTCTTTGCGGTATTACAATATTACAACACACAACTAATCAAAGTTTTATTGTAAATTTCACTAAATTTTATTTTTTTAGTTAGACGATTCGAATGAATCATAGAATTAATGGACCGTTTATTTTGTTAGAAACCAAATAGAAAAATACAATAAACTTTAATTAAAAAGAAACATATATCTAACAATACTATAACAATATAACAACATATATATTTGTAAATATTATACGAGAGACTGTAATCATTCAATTGGAAATTCTACATTATAATCCTGTATTACAGTCAAGGACCTATACTATCATTTATATACATATAGTTATAGTTAAATAATCTACTTTACTAGTTGGATTTATACCGCCCTAGACGTTAAATAGAGAAATTTATAGTTATCGTAGAATTAATCCCTTATACTGTTAATATTTGTTAACAATAGTCGCAATCATCAATACCAATTACAAAATTTGTTAATTATATTTTCAGAGAAAAGGAAACATCAAATTGACAAAATTTTATCAGAATATCGATTAAAAAGGTTAATTAACCAATTAGTTGTATCCGATTGTAAATGTATCAGCTATATAAATATGATTTACTTCTTTCTAAATAATTTATTACGAAATGCAGACGTTATAATTACAATTGAATTATATTCGATGAAAATGAAATGTGCATTTGTAAATTTGTATAGTCTGTAAGAAAATATAGCGTTTTTTGACTTAAGTTGTAAATAACGTTTATTATTTTTCACAATGGTTGTTAAATTTCAAGTAATAACTCATCTATTTAGAACATCCAGATCTTTCTTTCAGCATTATATTTTCGGTTTATACAGACCGTTCCGCCTTGCACGATCCAACGGTTGAAAATTTCCAATTAGCTTTCTGTTTCGGTTAATTATTTCAAATTCGTCATTAATTTTGAGACTATTATTCAATTAACAAACAATATCAATTAACAAGTAAATCATCAGGAGACAACTTGTATGTGTATGGATATAGTAACCATATCGGTAATAAATTGATTACACAAGTAGAGATTTATATGCAACCGGTTTTTGAATCATATCCCATTATCAATAACACAAATACAACATTAGGAAGAATAGTTTCTACAATATTCTTAACTGATAATAAGTGACTAAAATATTGTACTTTTGAAGTAATAATTCTTTCATATTTGACAACAATTAGATTTATTTAAAATAAAATGGCACAATATTTTTTTTATTAATTTAGAATGTGACGAACAAATTGAGGCTCATTCAACGTGTTGAAATTTGACAATTCAATTGAGTCCTCTTTTAGGATATATCTACGATGAAATCTTGAAAGTTGACACAGAAATGAAATATAATTAAACTAAATCTTGGAATTAAATAATTTAAAATGAATTATCTATTTATCGATACAATTTAGAAATTCCCAAACTTATTAAATTTCTTTGAATTGCACGATAACCTTCTATTTGCACAATTTTCGCTTGTTTCATCAGATAATAAAAAGTGT
Source organism: Mylabris variabilis (assembly GCA_037464815.1). NCBI lineage: Eukaryota > Metazoa > Arthropoda > Insecta > Coleoptera > Meloidae > Mylabris > Mylabris variabilis. The sequence goes on from JAZBGW010000865.1 coordinate 9,756, forward strand.
AAATACATAGGTATCAATGGAAAGGAACTGTTAATACTATCAAAGTAGATATCTGGAGTAAGGAGAAAGTACAAGTTACCTGGTCATTTAAGTTTCCTTCTACTTGTTTTTTTATTCTAATAGATGAATTTTCTCTTTCCTAGAATAATGTGAAGAATATCGGTTGCAATCTAATGATGATAGTTTATTCTTAATCTCTATCAACTGGTTTTGTGAAATTCAATAAATTTCTCTTGATAACTTGGAAAACAAGAAAAAGAAATTTGTAATCTAATTATTTAGATTGTCAAGTTGACATTTCAATACATTAGAGTGTTGAAATTTCCCCCAAAAAAGATGGTTGATGAATCATATCTGCTCACCGTCACATCTAAACGAGTAAATTGGCGAGCTTATATTTCCATTTATCCAAAATATTTTCAAGGGGCAATACATGAATTACATACGTTACAAGCAAATAATTTGTACGCGTAAATAGAGTACAATTAAGGAAACTTTATTTTGATTTGATTAGAGGACAAAAGTTGTAAACTCCAGCCTAAATTACATTGCATTCAATCCACAAACATATTTTTGGTGGTAATTCATCAGATTTTTTGAACGAGTTACGGTGAAATTAATGAATATAGATGGACATTTAAAAAGTTTCTTGTGTACAATTATTTCAATGTCTTATAAGAGTACAGTTATGTAACATTGTATTCAGTCACAAAAGATACTGATATTAAATGTAAATACATATTTTCTACACATCCAACAACATATCACTAGACAGTCTACTGTTAAAAGAAATTTGATAGCAATTTTAATATTTAATTAACTAATAATTAATTAGCTAAGCTGGACTGATATAATAAACAACAGTTACAATGATAAACAAATTTATTCGTGTCCTCAGGGGCGGACTGGCTTTGGCTGAGTGAGTGAGTGAGTGAGTGGCCCGGGCGGGTAAGTCATACAGCCTGAGCCAATCTCTGTGTAATATGACTAATATGAGTATATGGAATTTACAAAATTCGATATTTAAAAAGGGCCAACGAGATGGATGTGAATGGCATGCGGGGCAACAAATTCAGAAAAAATTTTGAGATTTCAAGCCATTTTTTGCTAAAAATTGAGTTTTTATCGAATTTTGTAAAGGAGACGATTTCGTCGCTTCTAATTTCTTCTTGAGAAGAAATTTCGAGTTGAAGTACAGGCTTTGAGACACTTTTGTTTTGAGGTATCAGCTTGCAATGCTCTTAAGTAGTCAAATCCTTCCTACAATATAGACAAGTTTAGTCTCTATTTTTATTATAAGTCATCAAATACTAATTTTTTTTTCTAGTTAGCCGTATAAAGGAGACGATTTAGAAACTTTTACTTTATTTTTTTAATTAAATTCCTGACATTTAGCTTGAACCTACGAAAAAAATCGTAAACCACTGGTTTTTGACGAATTTTTATAATAAATTATAAAAAAATCTATTTGGGCACTTTTAATAGATTTTTTTAATTGGATTTCGACTTTTATATAAGATTTTTAGACGCTTTCCCCTAAAATCAGAATTTTTAGCAAATGTTGTTATCGAATACTCAAAAGTAATCAATTTTAGTAGATTTTTAAGTTGAACTTATTAGTTTTAGTCCGCCCCTGCGTGCCCTCGTCAAATTTCTGAATTTTTAACTCAAATTAAAAGAATGATTTGATAAGTTAAGGTTCAAAAATCTTATTTCGGTCGTTAAGCTACACGTGATTGACGTTTTTTTTTTGTAAATTTTCTAATCAATAAATTTGTAAAATTTAGTGAATTTTAGTCTATTTCCTATCAGCACAATCCTCTAGTGACTAAAATTGTAATATGTACAAACTGATATCGATGGGATGCACATTCATCAAATTTTGTCGACGATGACATTGCTAATTGATAATAGCGTTTGAAGATAACTGGATGTATCTCGATTTATTTTAAAAATATCTAGAAGAATTTCGAAAACACAACAATAAATGTAATTGAATTGATTTGCATTCAAAAAAAATTGCATAAAAATTGAACTAAAATCAATCTAATTTTAGTTTTAGAGTAATTAAATTGATCGTTTTTTTATTTGTATTTAATAACTACCGTTAATCAAGTACTATTAGGATGAATAGAGCATAATAAACGATAAGATAAAAGTTTAATTTGCACATAAAATATGAGTAATATAGTTTGAACAATTTAATACATTGTACTCGGGGTAATAATTTTTGTTCGATGGACAATCAAAAACGTGTTAACTTTTAACCTTTGAACAGTGGATCAAACAGCTTCCCTTTTGTTGAATTTATTGAAAAATCACATAGAAAATTTATTATATGGGCTTTTTGTTTTGCTTTAATGAAAAATTTATTTATTTCTCTAACATTTGCACTAACAATAAGATAACTTTAAAGGGAAACGGTTAACGTGATGATAACATTTCGTTTATCGTTTCAACTTAAGCTTAACAACTCGAAATATGTTCGATTTACATATAATTTTTGTTCTGTAAAGAAAAATAATTTTTTGATAAACAACAAAATTAGAACTGTTGAATAATATTAATTACTAAGCATTAATAACTTTTATCAAAAGATAATGGAACTGATTACTAATATTGAAATTATTAAATTTCAAAAAAAAGTCCACCCTTATTATTTTGAGAACTTTCACTGTTCTAATTTATTTTACAAACAATCTAACTCACAATCGGGAGTTTATTGACTTCTCCTTCAGTCGTAATTTTTGTTTATTAGAAATTTTTTTAAATTTCTGCAAAATGTATTATTCAATTTCGGTTTCTTCCCAATTTTAGATCAATTCAAAAATCATTGACTTTAAACGCGGAAATACTAATCATAAAATCGTTTGATTTATTGATACCAATAAAATTGGATTTTTCAAATTCTTCATTTTATAGGCTTATTTATAAGGTGTTGGTGATCGGAAAAATCGCTAAAATGTTTACTATCAATTTTTTTTCAAATGTGATACAAGTACAACAGGTATTACATCGGATAAACCAGAAATTTCATAACTCTTTATTTATCAATTATGAAATTTCAACAACAAAAGAATATTTATAAACAAAAAAATGACGATATATTAGAATTTCTTTTGTTCGCGTCACTGTATCTATTTCAAGAATTACAGCTTTAAAATTATCAATTTTATTAAAAACTTCAATCCAGATAATTGTGAGTCACTTTGATAAATTGTGAGAATTTTATCAAAAAATTGAGAAATTTTCACAAGCGTATTTTTATTTTACAATCGAAGTTTTTAGTCGACTTGATAATGAAAGGGTGGTATTCACAACATTTTTAGAGACTAGTCTCCATCTACAAACAGAGTCACCTTTCAATAACCACCAATTGACTGTCTCAGTCTCTTATCCCATAATTGTAAAGACTGGGGCAGTAACTATAACGTCATCAACGAAGTGAGTTGCGCGGTTACTTGCGCGATAGTTGTTTGAAACTTGTCTCTTTTCAATTGGTTAGAAATGATGGAATTGTAGAGAGCGAGGGAGATATATTATATAGCTTGGTTCAAAGTGACTGTCTATATTTCGATCGGTCACAGAAACCAGTGACCAAAAAGTTAGTGAATACCACTCAAAGTATCAACAGGTAATAAGTTGAGTTGAGTTGACCTTGTTTACACCTTATTGATTTCAGCTGAACTTTAATTAAATAATTATAATACGCGATCAGGTCAATATTAAGAACTAATTGAAAATCCTAGTTACTCGCTACCAGATTGGCGATTTTAGCTAGAAACATTAAATTATCTCATTAGTGTTCAAGAATTTCAAACAAAATTGCAGTTGGAAACGACATGTGACAACAAATTGAATAGTACACAAACATCACAGAGACCTTGTTAGCTAATTAGGAAACGCTAAAAATTAATGTTAATTTTTCAAAATACTGCGGTTTTAAAAGATAAATTATTGGTTTAATGCAATTTATTTGAAAAGTAAACATTGGACTGATTTTTATGGCACACCAATTGTTTTTTTGGCTTATCACTCTTTTAAAAAAGACAGAAACAGAGACGCAACAGGGGCGAGTTTATATCTGATTACTTAATTATAAAGACAGTCGTTAATTGTCGTAATTTACGGAAATTTAGCACAAATTCTATAAATCAATTAACGATACAAACAGGCCGAAAATAGTAATAAAGAGATTATTTAATAACTGTGCAAAATCAACTGGTTTCTAAACAAAATATTGGCAAAACATAGGAATAAATAATACTTTTCTTCGCGCTAGGCGGTCTATTATTTACGATTTATTTTTCCTTAAAAAATCGTGTAAATCTTCAATGTTGTACATCTCATAAAGTTTTCTTTCTCTGGTTTCAAGAATATTGAAACCGGACCCAACTCCGCTATGCAGAAGACTTCATAAAAATATTAATCATGTTCGAATAATAAGGTTTTTTTATCGACATTATTTTAATTTTGTGGACTCGGATGTAGATTATTAAAAATAACAAAAACTCTTAATTAATTAACTAAATAACTAATTAAAATAATAATTTCCAACCAAATTAAAAACAACTTCCAATCAATACAACAAAATTAAAATTTAGGTTGTTTCATGTTAACAATAATTTACGGATAATAATTAATAAATTTAATAACAATAATGAAAAACACTAAACATCAGCAACATCAATAAATTATTAATTAGCGAAGTTTTACACGATAGATCGTATTACATTGAGATTTTCATGACCAATGTAAGTCAAATTTTGGCAGATGGACCATGCCAAAATTACTTGTAGACTACGCCAACAAAAAAAAGCGATATTATTATCGTTTACCTAATTATCCATGTAAAAAGATTACCAGTATACCAGTGGCGTAAGCAATAACAGACAAGCTGGCGATATGTTTACACTCATAAGCTATGAGTCATGACTCATGATTGTCCATATATGAATATATTTAAGACGTTTTTCTATTTATAAGAGATAAATGTTGGTTACGCCACTGAATAATGCGGGCGACTCTAACAGTAGCTAAAGTAATATACAGAATGTCGCGTAAGTCGCGCATTTCCTTCCAAAGGGCCAGATAGGGGGTGAAATTCCAAATTGAAAACTCCTGTACCATTTTTTCATTTACCGCACAGGTAATTAATTATTAATTAAATCAAATATTAAATCATGTAGCCAATCAGGTGCTCGCTATAGCGATGAAAAGAAAGAAAAAGAGTCTTAACGATGGGGCATGGGAAGGGGACCAGTTGGCAAGCTAACGCGACAGCACCTGATTAACTACCTAATTTAATTAATTACTAATTACCCGCGTGTCAGGTGAAGAAATGATATAGGACTTTTGTCTTAGAATTTCATCCCCTATTTGCCCCTTAGGATGAAATGTGCGACTTACGAGACATCCTGTATAAAGTCGACTATTAATGCACTTTTATTGAAATTATTAATTAACGTAAAGGTCAACAATTACGTATATTTATAATGAAAAGTTTCCAAAAAATTTCGCAGAAATTACGTTTTTTTATGCTAATTTTCTGTTGATTCATAGATAGACATTTATAGTCTTCGACTTATACGCACGTCATTGGAAGAAAAAATGTCAAAATTAACAAAAAATGGGTTTATTTAAAAATTGTAAACAAAAAGTTATTGACTGAAGTCTATCGAATTTTTTATTACTGGTGATTCACTATGTACCGATTCCTTTAAGAGGCTTTCACTGTAAGACATTCTGTATAATAAATTGGAAAAAACGTAAGAGCACTCTCCCTTGAAACGCTCTTGTATAAAATTAATAACGTTGTTAATATAGGCGGATTCGCAGATGTCGAACGTGAGATAAGTTTAATTTATTCAACAAAAAATTGTTGACATTTTTTAAACAATTTCTTTCCCAATTGTAGGTGTTTTATCATTTTAGAAACTTCTATTAAAACAAAACGGAATTATTTTATTTTTGCAATACATTCTTACAGTTAAAGGAATAACTTCATTTCTGGACATTTATGAATGATCTCAAAGCGTCTTTAGTGGTCTTATAGAAATTTTGGGCTATATCCTAGTTTCCAAAATCTCATATTTGTATTTAAACCAATTACTTCAATTATGGTCAATGGAAATTTTCTAAGAGGACAAGAATGGATGTAATGGAAATTCTCAAAATAATTTTTATGTTTGTTACCTTTTACAATTTGTTAATTCTAAGAATTTGAAAGGTCAATCAAGTCCAGACAAAAACAGTTGGCATTTTTTTCTCGTATTATTTTATCAACTTTGATGGCCACAACTTCGGTTAGCAATGAATTTAGCGTCATATTTACAAAACAATAAATAATACCAATAAAAAGAACAGAAAATTATTTATAAACTCATTTTTAGAATAAAGAATAATTCAACATTTGGGCGGTCGTTGTTTGAAATGTCTTGAATAACTGATAACATTGCGATATTATTTGTATGTACGATAAGAAAATTGATTTCTCTATATCTTGTATAATATTATTATAGTTCATCTATAATCTTGAATTGTAACCTTTGTTTAAAAAAATTTATTAATGTCAAATCGAGGTATAGGAAATACAATTATACAAATCAACATTAATTAAGTGGATATACTATGTAAATTTACCAAGAATATCGTTTCATTAATACAAATTATGGTATTTTGCCTAAAACCAAATTATTTAAACCTGTAAATTTTGCATAGTAGTGCATTGTCCTGGTTGATGACCCAACTATAGAGTATATCATGCTTACAATATATACTTTAGAACGAGTTTTACGTCCTACTTTCGTCTTATATAATAATTTTGCATAATACAATACTTGAGTAAGTTATAACAGTTATTTTTATAAAGTCATTATGATCTTGAACTAAATATATTTGTCGTTTTCTCAACACAGTTTTTCCCTCACAATCAGCCTAATTTAGAATTGAACTTGAAATATTTAAAACTATTTTTGGTTTATTTAAGTGCATTATAACCCCCTCCCCCTCCCAAAACGCTAACATTTGTCATGTGTGATAAAGGATTTCCAATAAACATTTATCATGTTTTGGTATTGATAGAAACACAACCCAACTCAACACCTGTACTTTTCAATTATTTGGTGCCTGTTTACCGTTTAGTCCAGGTGCTAAATAACAATGTTATAATAATTGTTTGACGGGCCTCGAAATAGACACAACAAAAATTACAATATTCCACCTATTCGGTTTCCGTTTTGAAACAATCTAAATTTAAAATTTTCCGTTATGTACATATATTTGAAAGAAATATTAAAAGTTTTCAATGAAGACTGGAATGTACATCTGTCAAATTATATCCCTAAATAGTTTCAAGTTAATAATAGGCCACCATTCGACGATCCCATTTTTAAATGTGGTTGTTTTTAATACAATAAAACGAAACAATTATGACCACACACACCAAATATTGCATCAATATTTATCATTTTAATATTACAAATGATTTCCGCTTATTTATTCATTTA
>JAZBGW010000866.1:3192-19806 GCA_037464815.1 Mylabris variabilis
GTAGTTTAAGACATGCATATGATAAAATCTATCCAGTTTGGGAAATAACACAATTTTTGCAATTTCACGTTTAATACTCATCAATATGATAATTTCGTTATAAGGGATTTAATGGATCTATTTGAAAATGTGTACACTGAAGTATACTCGAATCTGTGTATATAAAAAATTGCTAATTATTTAATGACATCCGAATATAACGTTATCATTTGATAAGTTTCTTGTATGTAATTAAATTTTACTTACGCCTAAAATGCTTACACCACAAATTATCGAAAAATATTTAAATACTGATTACTTAAAAATACTAAAATATTTTGCATTCCGTTTCGCCGACCAATTACTACTATGCTGTATTTTGTTTGGTCCATGAAGCAGATGCTTTACAATTCCACAAATTTACATGTTTCAACATTGATTGTTATACGACACACAATACACAATTGTTTGGTAATGTTCGCTTTTAAGGAGGGTGTTATGATTCGAAATACTTCCACTTGAGATATTTCAAAATATTCAGTCTAAAATTCCTACACGATGTATATTTTTGATAGACCTTGTACAAACGAAATTACTTTAATCGGAGATATGAAGGTTGTAAAGCAATAGATATCTAATTAACTGAAAACCTAAATCGTTGTATTCAAGGTTTTTGTAAGGAAGAAAATAATTGTAATCAATAAGTTATATTGATAATTACAAAGAAGCACCTTCTATATTTGTTATACAACATGTTCCACCTCGTATCGATCTCTGCAGCGTTCTCGGTTGTTTTTAACCGAGAACGCTACGAGGGTCGACACGAGGTGGAACATTCTGTATTTAAAAACAAAGTTATGTATCAAATAAAACAAAAAATATATGTAGACATTCATAGATTGACCCTAACTGCATTTCTACGAATTAATCGAGCATTACAGGGTAATAATCTAATTTTATCGATATTATTCCCGCTGTAACACATTTGTGCAACATAATTACTTGAATGTTTAAATATCAATTGCATTGAATAGGTCAATACAATATAATACAATCGTGTTTATGTATTTCTGGGAAAGTAATAATATTTTCATTGAGCGAAACGAACCAAGTATTGTACAAACATTAGAATTTAGAAGTAGGTACTTCGATGTAATTTAAATATTACCGTAATGAACATTGACACCCATTAGTGCATTAACCGACAACTTTTATGTTTACAACGTTAAGCATAAATGTGCCCTTAATTCGCTATTTATTCACGTAGGTATATTACACAGAGTATGTGTTAAGTAATTTATTCTTTGAGATAATTGCGCAAACTCATCCTCTAAAGGTGCTTTCACATCTGTACCGAAACAAATCGAAAATTGATTTGAACAGTAATTAGATAGTTCGCCTTCGTTAATATGCTGTAAATTTCAAAAAATATTGTACTGTATATGCCTTCAATTGTATATTATACCACTCTGGCAAGCAGAACTGGAAACATTATTTCGACATTTCTCAAATATATGAGAGAACAAAATATGGACTAAAGATAAAAGGATTTTCGGTGAAACATTGGCCCTTGTACCTATTCTGTACCACTGATTTCTCGCTTTTAACTCTAATGCCATAAAACGGTTATGAAAAATTTTACCTTTAATTATATGTCAGAAAAGTTTTTCAGGAGGGGCGCGTTTTTTCGAAGGCAGGTCAATTATAAATTAGAAGGGAAGAAGTTCTTAAGTCAAGAGGGGAGAGGAGGAAATGCCCCCCTCATAGCTACGGACCTAGCGCAAACATCACGTAAATCGATAATTTAGAGGCTATAGACTTTTTTTAAACAAAAAAGCATAATTAAGTAGATGTAAAATAGGAATTTTCTACATTAGCTATTATTTATGATCCACATGAATGAACAATGGTTAGATTATGTATTGTAACAGGAACAACTTAATTATGTTGTTTTTAACAGTAACACGGTCATTTGCTGATAAATAGAAAGAGTTGTTGGAATTATTTCTTTGGCAAAATAATATGAGTATTTATACCTATTTAATTGTCCTATAATTTACTTTGGAAGTTTTAACTGATTTGATCTACATGGGAAAATATTTTGTTATGAGAGTAAATACAAGACATCTGCCCGAAAAATCGATAAATTTCGTTTATCTAATTTGTCCGCGATAAGGATATTAGACGGTTAAAACTGTTAAGTATAACAAGGTTATACTATGCACAGTTTACTAATTTTTCTATCACTTTTGTTGTCCTTTATCATTGCGGGGTTAAATAATATGACGGCTTAAAATTTTGGTTGTCCTACTTAAACTTCGCATTTTGAAGTTTAAGCTTCAATATTTTTGTGGTGCTCATTTTATAAGCCCGAAAATTCACCAAAAAGCGAAAAGAAACTTACTTAATCAGTCTGATTATAGAGAAAAGTTTTTTGTAAATTCCAAATGCCCAAACGGCTATAATTCGAATTTCATAAAGTTTTTCAACTGATATCTGTTTAGCAAATCGGCTTTATTTTGAATTTTCTTTAAAAAATCTGAGAAATTCTTACTTATCTATTTTTGTACATTTTGCTTACCGCTAGATTTAGTTTTCCTGTTTTGCTTTTGCCGTTTTTTTATTGTTGTTTTTTTTAAATCTCAGTAATCTTGTTAATGCATTAAAAATAATTATATTTCCTGCTAAAATTGGTAACTTAATCGCTACCGGTGCATCCTTTTGGAATTGAAGAATGGCGGTGAACGTCGACACGAGGGGAGTTGTATCTATTTCCCCTAAGCTGCAGTAATTTTTTATGTGCTAATAGTAGAATTGATAGGAAATCGAATCGGAAATTGAATTTATACCCCGCCACTGGGTTGTTTTTATTAACACATATGTTATATCTATATATATTGAAAACTGAACGTCGACGACCCTCTTTGCGAAGCTTTTGTTCGATCACATCATCCCTCCCTACGTTTCCAGCCTATTTCTAGGAGCCCAGCATCGCTAATCTGCAATCGGGGAGTATGTCATGTGCGCATTGGTTGCTGTCGCACCAACTGGTGCGATTGCCGATAAATGTGATTTTCAGTTTATCATTAAAATAAATCGTATATTTTCATATATTCGAAAGAAAAACGAAAATTTCTATAAATAAAAATTGTGTTGTCAATTATGGTACTTTATAGGAATTCAAATTCAACACATGAAATGCTGAAAGACGAGGGTGTGACCGACGCTGAAAATGTTACAAATATCATTCCAGCCACTGGCGGCAATACGAATTCGGCATCGCAATCAACCAAAGGTACATTTCTTAATTATCTATATTAACAATATCAGTAACAAATATATATTTATATAAAAAAAAAACAGGAATAATTAGATTTATTTCGGGCGTTTATTTTTTGCTGTCATTGTCGAGGCTTAATGCGACTTTGATAAAAATCGTTTTTGCAAATCGCCATTCAAAAAATTATCTCTAATTTAATTTCACGTTCGACTAATTTTGAAATTTATAAAAAAACAGGCTCTAATGCGTATTTCTCGTTTAAAGATTCAATTTTTTTATTATTATAAAATACATAAACATTACAAATATATCAACAATTGATAACATTTTATCTATTTATAAATATAAACAATGTTACTGTGGGAATTGTTAATATTTTAATTTGTAAAATAGAATATATTCAAATTGAAAAATAATATTTCAAGATTATATTCGAACACAAGTACACCCTCTTGAAAAACAGATGACAATAAACTCGTAAAGGGTTCATTTTCAAGGACTTGAATTTTTTATTTGCCTCCCCCCCAATAAAGGGAGACTGTTGTGCTAGAAATAACTTCCAAATTTCAAATATTTATATGATCCATGTTTAATTGTTTATTAACTACTTCTTTATTCAATTGTTTAAATACCTATAACATTAAAGATATTATAATAAGTAAATATCTATTTAAAGAAAGTTAATATTAGCATATGTCATAAAAGTTAATATTTGTACCCAAAATTTATTCCGATTATTTTGAAAAAATTTCAAGTGCAAATATGATTTATAAATACGCACCCGTGCACTTTTATTCTGGTGTTAATTTATTATTAAGGGCATGTCGGACTTATATGTCGATTCGGCGTGCGAAGATAGTCAATTTTCAAACATCGAAGACTCGCTTGTTTTTTAAGATATTGTCAAAAATTGACGTGCGTTGGATAGAGCATTTCCAGCTGCATGTTCTAGAGCTTTCTGTTTTGGAAAAGTGTGATCAAATCCTAAATAGCAATGAAAACTCTTGGACCCTGATTTTTTCGTGCATTTACCTCCATAACTGTCAAACTTATTCAGTATTATTGATTTTTAGTATGTATTTAGATAGCAAATTGAAAGCGCTTTCCAAATCTTTAAGAATTTTCCCGGGATGTTTGTTAGTTTTTCGATAACTGAAGAAAATTCAGAAAATCTTGCAACAGTGATGAAATTCATAATTTTTAAAATAGAAAATCATACTCTTGTATTTAGAAAGATGATGTGAAAGGCGAGGACATAAAGTTCGCTTAAAATCCAATTTTGAAAATTAAGTGAGTTTCACGGAAAATCTGAACTATCTTTTTCACCTATTATTTAGAACTATTAAAATTAATTAATTTGGTTTTTGATTAATATGAAAATATCGGAAATTTTATCTGCTTCACGACCATATCATTACAAGTGGCAAATATTTTGAAAATCTGTCTGGAAATTCGATTTTCAATAGACGCTGTTTGTGTTGTTATGCGCTGTGTATCAGATCTATCTGGCTTGTACCAGATTTATGTGGTACACTGCCCACTAAATCTCAATAATAATAAACAATAAATTGTTTTAAATTTCCTCCATTTATTGGAAAACTAACAAACATATCGGGAACATTCTTAAAGACTTGGGAAGCTCTTTCAATTTGCTATCTAAATCCACCTGATACAAATCAATAATATTGGCTAAGTTTTATGAAGGAAAATGTAGGAAAAAAACAGGGTCGAAAATTTTTCACTGCTATTCAGAATTTTATCACATTTTTCTAAAACAGAAAGCGATAGAACATGCAGGTTGAAATGCTATATCTATCTATTTTTGACAATACCTTAAAAAACAAGTAATCGATATTTGAAAATTGACTATTTTCGCACGGTGAATCGACCTATAAGTCCGACATGCCCTTAAAATACAGGCGAACTTCTCGATGCTAGCCCCAGTCATTGCAATCATTTTTTATTTATTTATTTTGTTACAATTATGAATGAAATGATTCACTTTCCCTATTATCAGTTTATCAAAATAATACAATTGTGGTTGTAAAACGTAGTATATTACATCACTATTAATCATGTTTATCATTAAACGATTTAAACGTATAGGGGATATCCTGTATCGTGTGTTAAAAAAAATACATCAATCTTCTTGTTTCCATCAATGGCATATTTCTCATTAGCTGATTGCTTCTAACTAACGGATATCATAAATGTACACCTTATCCGTTTTATTAGCACTCATTAGCGAAATTTTCTCAACTACACTACCATAAAAATTACATACATACCACATATCCTATAAAAAACGTACCACTTATGTGGTAAATACTGCAGTTATTTCTCTAACGCCTGGTATATTATGATTATTATGATTCAATTTTGTTTAATTTTCCATATTTTCCAACTAAAATAAATACGCTAGCTTGAATTTTTCAAGGCAATTGTAGGATACCCCTTGGAGAACGTTTCACCAAAAGTAGGATCTCCTAGCTCGTTTAGAAACTAGTTGAAAATATTTTTGACAATGTCGCCATTCTTATCAACTAGGAAACAGTAGAGAAAAACGGAAAAATCAATTTCACCATTGTTTCTGAGTCATTCTTAATAATTATGTTGTATTATATTATTAATTGTAGAAAGTGACTAAATTCTCTAAATTAATTGTATTTGTTAAAGAAATAGTAATAATATATCGAACTGGCAATACCAATTGGAAGCAATCGAACAAATTATACAGCGTTATTCACGTCGGCCGGAAAGTTTTCATGGCAACTCCCATTATTTGACGAGACTTTCAAAAAAATAACTAAGGATTTTTAGGAGATTGTCTTAGCAAAATTAAAACCTCGTAGCTCATGTGGACATAGGTCAAAAGAAGCTCATTTTAGACAGGGTCGCGATCTTAAAACGACTAAGACTCCCAACATTGATTTTTTTCTTTTTCTGCATTGCATTCTATAAAAAATGGGCAACACTCTACCTGTTCCAAAACAAAATGGAGAAAAACGAAAAAAATCAGTGTTGGGGTATCTTCGAGTCATTTTTAGTCGTTTTGCTCGTTTTTGAAAATTGCGACATCGTTAGAAACGAGCGCTTTCTGATCAACTTCCAAATGAGCTACGAGGTTCTAATGTTGCTGAAATGATCTCCAGGGACTACTCTATAGAGAGCCTTGAAATATTTTTCGAATAATGGGAGTTGCCATAAGAACTTTTCGTTGGACTTAAATAAGCTTGCTTTACAAGAGTGCTTCTAGTTTAAACTGCCGATCCCGTATATGTTTACAATCGATGAAAGTCTAACTGTAATTAATGAAACCTATGTATATCGAATGTTGGTGGTATTTAATCGCAAACAATACGGTTCTCTTCGAGGTGATTGTTGTTTATTTACATAAATTTGCACTAATCAATAACTAACGAGTGAATCATTCATTTATAAGATGTGCAGGTAGAGCTTTATATGAACATTATTAATTTAATTTATTAGTTTCGATTATTGTGTAATATAAGTGTGTACAAGTGGGAGTAGACGTGGTATTTCCATATTTTCTCTCTCTTTTGTGCTTACGGTTTTCCACAAACAAAACTTTTCCTTGTGTTGTGTTATAATGGTGGTATATATTGTACGTATTTACCTAATGGGGGGATAATTGTTTGATAAGATTTATTTTAATTATACAGTCTGGTGGGGACGGAAGGCGTTCCGTTACAACATCACAATTCAATTCAGTCTCGTATTTTTTGTGTTATGTTGTGTGTGCGTTCTAATAGTACTAACATTCTAGTACGGTCCTGAGTTATTGTTCACGTTCAGAAGGCGTAACATCGTCAGTCTTCCTATGTTGTATTTATGTTTATACATTATTGTACCAAACAAAAATATTTAAGTATAATAAAACGTGAATGTTTTGCTATTTATGTGTTCTAAGGCGGTTTTCCATGATTTCGCCGACATCGGTAAGTCTGACATTTCCATAATCATTATTAAAATAATAAACAAAAATAGAAATAACGCAAGAAGAACATCAATTAACTCCTACAAATATACAGAATTTAATTGAATTTGTTTATTTAATATAAGAGCCGACTTTAATAATCATCATCATTAGTAACACTCATAATTGAGATATTTATGGATTTTTTTTAAAAAAAGATTTCATCAAAATTATAATAACTACCGGTTAAATTCAAGGTAATTTCAAGCTTGAATAATTACCAAAGACTGTATAGAAGTATAAACGAGCTATAGTTTTATCGAAGACAACATTGTAAAATACACATGTGGGCAAAAAAATTACCGATGTTATAGTAATAATAGTAAAAACAACGGCATTGAGGCTCGGCACTTTTTAGATGAATTGTAGGTGGTTTTTTATTGTTTCAAATATTGCACAATATTAAGATTGTTAGATCGTTTAAATGTTTGTATTTTGTAAATATTCCATCATTATTTAAACCGGTCTTGTATGATAATTTTATTTATTTATTTATAAACACAAATGATTTCCTTTGTATTTTTCCAACATAATCATTTTCGTGATTAATAATTTTCTGGTTGTGAGTCTACTAACAAACTGGCTTCCTATCGATTATATTAATGTTAATGTTTCGAATAACAATACCTGATGGTTATTATGCAATTGTTCTTCTATCAACGGAAACGGATATATAGCGGTTTTTTCAAATATCGCATTTTAAAAGCCATAATTTTATTTATTTTAATTAGTTTTTAAACAAAACCGCGTGATTGTTATTGCTGCTGCTGAAATTTCTTTATTTAAATACATACAAGAATTCCAAACTATTGTTTTTTCCTTCTATTTTTCACAGTAATTGAACAATTTGTTTATAGAATGATTTTCAATTCCATCTATCTTGATGTTTTTGTTTTTATTGTTTCTATTTCTTGTTTTGTTGTGATTGTCGTGGGAACAGAAAGTGTTCTATAAAATGTAAATAGTACCATATTTGGAGGGTTACAGTATCATTTCCCACGTGAATTGAACAAGGTCAAAATCACAATTTATTTTCCCATAATTCTACATAGTTTGAATAAAATTGATTTAATTTTGAGGAAAAAACCCAAAGATAATAGTGGATATTATAATTTGGTCCACTATAATGTTGTTCGAATTTATTTGTTGTTGTTTGACTGATTTTGGTGTTTTTTTTTCAGATTTGAACGGCAGCATTTCACAGAAATGGCGTCGATTACGTAATTGTTGTGCATCATTAAGAGGTTTTAGCACACAAACAAGTCCAGAAGCACCATCCGATACATTATTGAATACAACATCTAGTCCACGTATTCTAGTCAGTACGCCCCATACAACATCATCATTACGTTTACCAAGTGGTAAAAAATCGACTGTACAGGACGTTTTACGTGCTAAATTGAGTCGTATACATGTTGGTCTACGTAAACGTCGTGCATTATCTGTGCAAGAATTCTTCCATAGTCCAACACATGAACAACAACCAACAACATTTTATGTACCGTCCCCTGTAAAAACAGAAAATGCCAATAATGATAGTTGTTGTAGTGATAATAATAAGAAAGAAATTAAAAGAGGTCGTCCAAGACAACGGATAGTGAATTCAATGAATTTTAGTGCTTCCACTGATAATTATGATAATTGTAATAAACAAGGTTACGATTCATTGCCTTATGAACCATTACCAGATTACGATTTAGATGATAATACAACAAGACGTTGGTCAGTTGTTGGTAATACAATAACAAATAGGGGTAGTAATTCAACAAATTTAATAAAATTAGAAAGTGCTAATATTAAAATACCAAAAACGAAATTGAATAATCGAAAATTTGAACGGGCTAGATCGCATTCACCAAATAAAAATAAAGAACAAAAGAAATGTATTAAAAATGACTCAACTAATGGCAATTTTAATTCTAAAGTAGTCAACTCTAGAAGTCATTATGAATTTGTGAACTCTAAACAAAGACCGGAAGTTTGTCAGAATGAATACGAAAAAACTAATAGTGAACATAAACAGGTATAACATCTTCTAAATTCCTGTTTATTATATAATTAATTTCCAACAAAAAAAATTAAATAAACTTTAGGATTGGATTGAGGAACTTGAAGAAATCGAAGAGGAAGAAGAAAGTAAATTTTGTACATTACCAAGAAGCGGTGCTAGTACATTTACCATACGCCAAGTTGCCTTCCAAAAAGGTCCCGGTTATAAAGCATTAGGTTTTAGTATTGTAGGTGGCAGAGATTCACCAAAAGGCAGCATGGGCATCTATGTTAAAACAATATTCCCTAACGGACAGGCAGCTGATAGTGGTAATTTAAAAGAAGGTAATTATAAAAATTTGTTCCCTAAAACAGAGACAATTATTCCTTTTTCTTATTCTATTTAGGTGATGAAATTTTGGCTGTAAATAGTAAGCCCCTCCATGGTGTTTCGCATCAAGAAGCCATTGGTATATTTAAACAAATCCGTTCAGGTCAAGTGCTTCTACATATTGGACGAAGAGTTGCTAAAAAGCCACGTGAAAGAATCGCTTGATTCTTTTATTTCTATTAGTCGTCCTTTTGATCAGTTGTATTCCAAAGACTATTCCTTTAGATTTAGGTGTTTCGATATATATATTAAGTATATTTTACTGAATTTTTATACTGCTAATAATAATAGTAATGATAAAAATAATAACAATAATAAAAATAAATAAAACAAAGTAAATATTTTTATCATGAATCACCTTTAATTAATATTAATCGAAATAATAATGATACATCGAATTGACCATAATATCCTTTTATAGCATGAACATCAAAAATATTTTTTACAGGAATCGGTTCATAATTAGTTGAAATTTCCATCGTCGTTTATTCATTAACCACAGATTAAAATTCCAGTAAATCTTAATCTTCACTGTTTATTCGATCCAAGTTTAGAAATACGATTTATGTATAAAAGAGCGAGTTCAGCAACTACACCTGCCAAACTTATTTTTATACAGGGTGATTCAAGAGGATGGGCAATTAAAAAATTATAAAAAGTTCCAATGGATGGAAGTTGATGAAATTTGGTATATAATTGTTATGTCTCCTGAACTTTCTCTAGAAATTCTTTTCATTGTACCAGCTACCCCCTTATATTGGGTAGTGCACTCTACTCCTTTATTTTAAATAGAATACTCTATTTTTTATTGCATTTTTGAATTCTTTGATGAAATCGAAGGGAACTTTGATAACATGAGTCAAGGTCTAGCGCTGAAAGTTGTTCAGATATTTCAGCTTTTAGTGCAATTTTAAAATTTACGGTGTTTGATTGAAAACCGAAAAAACCGAATATGTCGGATATTTTGATAGGTGAGGACTAATTTGTAAAACATCAAGAACAAAGTTACACATTAATTTATTTCATCTACATTTCTTTATATTTTCGAATCTTTCGGTATATGTTTGATGCCTTTCGCTAAAGCCTCACGATTAGGTTCGGCGCCTAACAATTTCGAGAACACATCTCTTTCAAAGGCCAGACTGGTGTGATAATCACTAGTTATAGCTTTAGTAACAGCTAATTTAAACGAACGTGTTACTGTATGATGGAATTTTAGTCTTTGTTCTATCCACTGTACAGCTTCTGCGAAAGCATTCGCACTAGACACTTTTGCATCAGCTATACCAATTTTCAATAATTCATCAGCTGTCATAATTTGACCGGTTAAGAATAAATTGAACGCTTTCTTAGGGCCAATTTTTTGAATTAACCTAAAAACAGATTAATTAATTAATACGGATAAAAATAACTCTTGTTATCTAACCTAGTAGCTCCACCCCAAGCTGTTGTTACGCCCATTTTACCCTGAACACAACCGTATTTAACATCATCAGTGGCTAATAGAAAATCACAAGCTAATGATATTTCAGTACCACCACCTAATGTCGGCCCGTTAACAAGACAAACACTAAATAAAGGTAGATTTTGTAGGATTGTTAATGCATCTTGCATCCAACAGCTCAGAAATATCCCCTCATCTATACCACATTGGCGTGCAAAACTCAAATCACCACCTGAACAAAAATTCACGCCGTTACCGCGTAATAAGACAGCTTTACCATTCGGCCAATTTTCAAGCTTTTGTATACATTCACGGAATTCGATCATCATTTTACCTTTAAAAAAATATATACAGGATTTTCAATTAAAAAATCATCGACAACAATACCACTCATGGCGTTCCGTTTTGTTGGATTGTTGATGGTGATAATAGCTAACCCTTTATCGAAATAGGTCTCGTCAAGGGTCACTTCACCACCCTCGAATTTCTTCAAGAATGCACGAACTTCGGTGAAATTGATTTCTTTATGGGACATTTCGGCTAAATTCTGCAAATGAACATCAAGACCTTCAGACTCTCAATTGAAATTATTCGCATATACAATGAAACATGCCAAACTGTGGTACCTGTCCAATTCGGACATTATTAGACAGGTTTCACTGTATATAAATATAACCTAATTTTTTATAGAACAATTTTTAATGGAATAGACTATATATTTTATCTAAAATACCGACCTTGGTTGATTTTCAGACGCTGAAATTACTAAAATTATTTATAAATTAAAATTACTCAATAAATTACTATGATTTACTATAGCGTGATTTACTTTATATACACAGAACTTTGCACTTTGAACGAAAACTTGTTAATTAATATAATTTATTACAGTAAGGAAGTGATTTATAAAAAAAACCAAAGATATTATGTTCATTATATTATGAGAAAAAACGAGGAACATTTATTTTTACATTGTTACACTGGAAATAAATACTAATAATAATGGTAACATGAACGATACTAATAATATTAAGTCACAAGAATATCACAAATATTAAGTCTACCAAATTAGTCTTTGGGGATAATCATATTCAGCCCATTGGATGGTTTTTGTGAAAAATATATAAAACGTGATGATATTGATCACAATAAATGTAAGAAATTCGAGAAACAACGATAAAGTTGTTACATTTTTCATTTGTAATCTCATCAAGATATATGGAATCAAAAAATAACGAATTTCAAATAATTCTTGCGGTACTAATACGGCAATTGTAAACGGTATAAAAAATACCAAAAATGTAACATCATTTGGATTATAAATTTTTGCAAATACCACGTATAACGAATAAATATAAACTGGTGTAATCAAATAACGGAACATGGCGTATTTACCATAAAAACGATTCCATATATAGAACGTATAGTGGCGATTATCAGCTAATAAATATGGATGTACAACCGTATCGAAATATTCAATGATTAGACTTATCATGATGATGAACATTAATAATAATCTATTGTATCTGATGAATCTTAAGAAACTGGTTGTATAACGCATAAAATGTGGCCAACCGAAAAACAAAGCAAACAATGAAAAATAAAATATTTGCGGCACATTTAAACTAACTGAATGTGCGTATTGATCGCCAACAACAATACCATCATTTAGATATACGAATACTAAGAATGAGATCATAATTGTCAAATAACAGGAAATGTTTAGAAGGAATTGTAAATCGGGTTTTAGTGGATGAATTCGTATTTCTTGCTTAATTGTTTGAAGGAAACGTATCAATTCCTGAAATAATAAAAATTATTATAAAATAAATGAATCAATACAATTATAGAAACCTTTTGTGTGACTTCAACCCGTCCGTTTGGTTTGTCATAATGGACAGCAATTAGTTCTCTTAAAACATAACAACATAAAGCTAGTGATACCCAAACAACGTTAGTTTGACGGAATATTACCGACAATATACCTACAAGACAATTTTTTTATTATTTATAAGATTGTTAGTAATCTACACATTTTGTGTAAATACCGAAAATAGACGCTAAGAAATGGTATTCACGTTCAGAAAAGAACAACATGAATAGAATCATGGTCACTGATGGCACATCAGTATAATATAAATGACTGAAGAAGTACAAAGGTGGTAAAAGTGCCAAATTTACAGCTGATAACATATTTTTCCATACTCTCTACAAACATAAATTTTAAATTATTAGCGATATTCACCTAAATTAATCGTTTACCTGTCCATTATTGAAATTGAAGATGGCATAAAATAGGAATACATTGATAATCGAACATAGTAACGATGTTAAACGTAACCAGTACGCTGAACATAATCCAAAAGGTCCAAATAATATGGATGATAATACATATAAGCCGGGTAAAGTTGTAACTTTTGGGTGCCACTAAAACAGAGTAATAATCAATAATATTTGAAGCTACCATAATTTTTAAAGTCTTACCTTATTGAAATCGAATTTACAATAAGTTTCGCCAACAATTAAATGGAATTCTTCGTCAATTACAATGTTTGAGGTTAGGTTGATGTTATTAAATAGAATTAACGATATTATTGAAAATATCATTACCATACAGAAAAATACCACTGTCGATAATTTTAAAGAACACATTTTACCCCCTTTTTATTTTATTATTTTTTTTCAGCAATTTATTTCGATTTCAATTCAATCAAAATGAAGGTACACCGACAACTGAACGCGCAGTGAAAATGGTTACCCTGTACTAAATTATATTTTACAGAGCTCTCTACACTTTCAATTTTGTTTAAAAACAATTCTAATCACTTTAATTTGAAATATTTTATCAATAATTAAAAATACCTGAACACAGTCTCGACAGTCTGTCTTTCTGATTCGCTAACGGAATTTTTTTTGAAAATTACCTCCAAAAAATAAATATCCCTAACATTAACCCTAGATGAGTATAATGTATTATAAGTTGCCTACACGACCTCGACGAAAATAACGTATTGGTGGTTACCTATATCAGCACTTATTGTGCTTTCTATGAAAATAAGTTGTACAAATTATTCTTACCCTGGCTACACACATTAGTCCCAACGTTATTAGTCTTGTAAAGAGAAATTTTAATTATATAGTAACTGTATAATTAAATAATAGATAAGTTTATGAGTAGGTATCTGTTAATTTTAATTAATTAATTTTCCCGTCCATATGAACTTTGCTACAATGACTATTAGTAGTGAAAATAGTACTTGTTTTCCCTCAAAAAGACCTAGAATTACAGCTAAAGATCATTTATTGTTATCAGAATAACAATTCTATTTTCGCAAATAGGGGCACGAAACGTGCAAAAATCAATGGCTGAGTTTCATAATAGTTTTTTATATCAAAAGTGTAAAATGAGTGTGTTAGATACAGTAAACCCTCGTTAGTACGAACTCGCCAGGACCTAAAAACGTCTGTTCGTTTTAACGAGATTTCCTTCTAGCGCCATAAGAATATTAAGAAATTTTGTAGGGACCTCAATTTGTATCCGTGTTACTAAGGGGTTCGTGTAAACAGTGTTCGTTTTAAGGGAAGCTGGAGTCCGGCCTCTATTCGATGTCCGAAAGAGTGACAATTTTTTATTTTTCTTTAATCTTCGATTTCTTGCTTGTTTTTTGAAATATTCAAACGCTGTCTTCAGCGTTAAATTGGGAGTTTTACGGTGCATCCGAAGAAGTTTTCCATTTTGGATTTTTTTTACTAAATTCCAAAATGCAGACGAAAATGTCACAACATGTTAATTTTTTTTAAAACACGCAGTTTCTAGAATTTTAAAGATAAATAATAAAAAATCGTACAGCAGCTTGTTTGAGAGCTTATTAATAGGTAGAGAGCAGATGGTTTCCGAAAAATCCAATTTTGGAACATCAAAAAAGTTATTGAAAAAAAATAAAGAAAATTTTCTAACTTTTTCGATTTGCCAAAATTGGATTTTTCGGAAATGTACACTTTTTTATATTTAAAATTGTAGAAACTGCGTGATTAAAAAAATTTAATATGCTCTGACATTTTCCTCTGCACTTTGGAATTTAGTGAAAATTTTTCGAAACGGAAAACTATCGGATACACCGTGAAACGCCCAATTCAACGCTGGTTACAGCTTTCGAATATCTCAGAAAACAAGCGAGAAATCGATGATTAAAAAAAATGACACTTTTTCGGATATCGAGTAGAAGCCGGACTCCAGCTTCCCCTTAACGTATTGATTTTATCAATTGCTTTTGTTTTGTATAAATACAGAAGAAATAAAACAACGTGCGAACATACGCTTGCTTCTCTAATATTGTAAATAAATTTGATAACATTTCATTATCAAATGGACAATGATAACTTTTTCTTTCGCAAGAAATATTTATTATGATAGACATGCGAACATTAGGTCTTTATTATTTCATTTGAAACAAGAATTGATTTTTTATTAACCTATTGTGATATTTTTATAGAAAATGTATCTGAAATTGACATTAGAATTTTATTATTTTGGAATTCACCCCGATAGAATGCCAGACAAACTGTCCTAAAGTAAATTTTGGATTTTATCACCTCTTTTTGCGAGAACTTTACAATTTTCCAATCATTACGTTTACAATTTTGAACCTGATACAATTTGTAGTTTCATCGACCTTCGCTTAGAAAACTTTATATTTCCGAAGTTTTTGTATTGTTCCGTTGTAAATTGTTGGTAAATATTTTCGCAAGGAACTGTGAAAGATATTTAGCGAATTGTTTTTTATTTACGAACTATTAACTAACGATAGAACAAAAATTATTATTTTAAAGAAAATAATGAGATCTTACAATTTGCTTCTACTATATTTGAAACTGATTTAAACGTAAAACACAGTAAATAAATACATTAACAACAATTTAAACGGAAAATTCCTAAATAGTGTCTTGGGCGCTGTTTGACTCCTGTCATATGAATTTAAGTGACAAGCGTTCAAATACCCATTTCAAAAAAAAATTATCCTGGATATTTCCACAGTCGAAGTAGCTAAGAAACATTTCATTTTCACACTATTTTATGTCAAAACAGGTCTGTTTCCAACACAAAATATCAAAAATTATTTTGATTATTTTTTGAAGAAGGGCGTGGGGATGATATGACAAATTTACGTCGATATATCGAACCGCCCTCGTGTTTATTTTTATAAGATCGATTTAAGCAAAAATATAAACATCCATTTTTACTGAAAGCAGCCCGTCATTTTATTTTCATATCAAAAAATTGTACTGGAAGAAAATAAATCGGCTCAAGGAAGCTCGTTATCGGCTGTCAAACGTTATTGTTACGAATATCGCAATAAGGCTAGGCGCCCAGCCCATGCAGTTTTCAGTCTTGCAGCTATTCGAGGCCAAAAAATACTGTTCTGCACTCACTATACAACTAAACGTTGCTGCTACAAAATTGCTCTTCATCAAACTATGGCGCAATTGATTTGTTGCAATCAGTTTGAGAAAAAGTATAAAGTGTGCAACCAGGG
>JAZBGW010000867.1:0-19805 GCA_037464815.1 Mylabris variabilis
TCTCATCAGTGTGCAATTAGTGTGTACGTGTTGCTGGGAATTTAGCGGTGCTATGCGTCCGCGATTGCCCAACCACTAACAAGTATAACACCCTCTGAATACCAAATCACGTTTTACTCCCTGTAAAATGCTTAATTGCATCATTTCATTTCAAACAGTCGTAACATTTATTTTATTCCAAAACGGGTACCATATTTCAATAACGGGACATTGATTTCAACAAAATCCACTCGCCGTGAATACAATCTAAATCAATTATTATTATTATTCGTAATAGATCGATACGATTTTGATGGGAACTGTATTTAATAATAGCAAGTTAAACTATCTAATCAAGCGTCGGTTCTGGATGGACCCCTCGACGCCCGGCTAGGAACAGTCACCACATAGCGTCGACCGAGAACGACCATGTACTCAACATTCAAATTGAAATGTCACTGTCATTTTCACTAGTGATATCCTGCATGCCTTGTTTACACACAGACAAATAGCTGTGTTTACGTCTGTCTCGAAAAAGAAATATCCATTTGTTCGTGTTCAGACTAGCACTACTGCTCAATTACAAAAACAACAAAATCAAAAATTTGGCTCGTATCTGTTGTATCTATTCTTTCGAAAAATATAAAAAATAATTGACGAATGCAATGTTCTCCAATGTCGATAATAATAAAAACGACGTATGACATTATGACTTCTTAGAAGTTTTCAAATATGATAAATGCCCTCCTCATAAATATCATCAGAATTTACAATACAGACAGTCTTCATAATTTCCATCAAAGACACTATATGACTTATAACATTGTAGTGCTTTTAGTTTCAAAACATCCTTTTGTTGCTTGTAGAATTTTTACGAGTATTACATGAGGATTAACGGGGGGATGCCGATGGGATTTAAGAATTACACGCATGAAAGGGTACAAGTATTAGATAGGTTGTCAAAATGAAGGTCGAGATGAATATCATCTATCCCTACTATAAATATCATTACAAATTCAATTAAGAAGCGGTACATATCTTGAGAAGTGACAAGTAAAATCCCCTAACATTTTTAAATCCGAGATTGACTGAGAATGTGTTAACATTTTTTCCATGACAAAAAAATATATTTAAAACGAAAACTGGGGAAGGCATCCAGCGGCAATGTTATTATCGTGTTTAAGGAGTCAACTTATTCATCTGATGTTGAAAACACCGCCACCGTTACATTTTGTTGGAGGCGGCTCAATCTGAATTGTTAATACAGACCAGGGGTGTACTGATAAAAAAAATAAAAAAAAATAGGAAAAAGCAAGTGATGATGATCGGACGGGATTGCACACCATAAACTGCATTGTTATGTTTACAGTGTTTTTCCCGTTTATTGGTGATCGACGGTGTTTAGGTTTATTTATAGCTTTAAGCCTCCAACCAACTCTATGACAGGGAAAGCGATAGTAAAACAAACTGTCCTCCACAAGCTTAGACTTGATTTACGTTCAACAGGATAACTTAAAAAGCATTTTTTTTTAAAGAAAGCAAATAAGATATCTACTCTTATTATTTATGATAATATAATGTAATTAGAAAAAATTAGGGAATATTAGGGTTGGTGATGCGTTAAACCGTATCAATTAGCACCTGGGTGCGGGCTGTCGGTTTTAATAGATTCAGCAGGGAGCGAGAACTAGCTTGACGAGATTGACGAATGTAATTGAAACCAGACCTGTTAAATTATACAATCTGTAGAAGCGGTAAGTTGACAAAACACTGGTAGGATTTATCATTTGTCATAAAAATGCATATCTAACAAACCGCGATATTCATTTCATAAAAAGTTGTTGCAATTCCTGAATTTCAATTAAATATCAACAAATATTATCTTGTTATTTACAAAATTGCCATGGAAAATATTTCAAAAATCAATTAAAAAATATTTATCCGTTAAATACAGGTACGTTTGATAAACGCCAAAACTTAATATTGGCATCCCGGCGCCCACCGTCGTCGTTTAATGAATATCCCGCTGGACTAGCGTGATGATACCGTGCTTTAGGCAATTATAACACCCTCATAATGAAGTGCGTCCCGTCAACACATCCGCCTGTCTTCGATTGAAATTTACTAAATACGAAATTTGAGTCACCCCAACTGTTTTCAAATAAAAAACAAAGATACTAATCTACTAATTTTTTGGCATTCAAAATCTATCAATTTTAGCTGTTGTTCGGAGCAAGTGCCGGAATTTAAATATTTCAGGTGTGATCATTCTAGCACCATTTGCAGAATACAGAAAAATTTTAACGATTTTTTAATCGCTATTTGATCGCATTTGCGCATGAAGACATTTGAATTGTTCATGTACAAATGTAGGTTAACTAGAGGTTAAAACTGGCAACTTTGGCAGAATAAAGAACATTTTTGAAGGTGTTTAATTGCTATTTTTCGTGGTTTTCCATCTGAGAAAATCTGAGAGTTTCAGATGTAATTCTGCGTTGAATAGAGGTTAAAATTGGCGACATTGGCAGAAAATAGAAACATTTTAATGATTTTTAATCGCTATCGAATCGCATTTGCACATGAATAGATTTGAATCATTAGAGGTTAAACTCTCACTTTTGGAAAAATAAAAATAGTATATTAAAACACGAGTTTCAGAAGTCGACAATTCCTGCACGAGATCAAGTTTAAAAAACGAGCATCCCTGTGCGAGTTTTTTGACCGAGTGCAGGAATTGACTTCTGAAACAAGTTTTTTATACTATTTGTTTCTATTTTGCACCTTTTTTAATAAAAATTAAGCCCTTGGTATATTAACTAGCGCGACATTTTAAAATTGTTCAATTGTTTTTCTTCTGAACTTCCTCCAAAGATTCACATTTAAATTCAGAAACCACCACAAATGTGAGTGACAATAATAAATTCAACCAAAATTTTGTATCAACAGATAACGTATCGCCGAATACGAGAAATTCTAGCGATACGTCTCGTGTAGGTACTCGTTAACGTTAATAATCATTGCACATTTAACGAAAATAATTAAATGAAGGCACAAAATAGTTTAAGATTATATTGTCAGTGTTGTCGTTTGTTTAGCATAATGCTAATCACATTGAATATCAATGACGAATGCGCAAGCTGCCAACCTTAACAAAATAAATTGTACCAGCTATTAAAATATCCAAAAGGAGTATGTTAACAATTATTAAAGCACTCCTTTTGTTACCTTAACAAATCGCTATTTATGGTAGTTTTGCACCTGAGAAGATTTGAGTGTTTCAGGTGTAATTCTGTGTTAGATAGAGGTTAAAATTGGCAATATTGGCAGAAAATAGAAAAATCTTACCGATTTTTAATCGCTATTGAATCACATTTGCACATGAAGATGTTTGAATTCTTCTTGTACAAACGTTGGTTCACTAGAGGTTAAAACTGGCACCTTTGGTAAAATCAAAAAATATTTTTGATGGTGTTTAATCGCTATTTATGGTAGTTTTGCACCTGGGAAGATTTGAATATTTCAGGTGTAATTCTACGTTGAATAGAGGTTAAAATTGGCAATATTGGCAGAAAATAGAAAATTTTTAATCGCTATTGAATCGCATTTATTTGCACATGAAGAGATTTTAATTCTTCTTATGCAAACGTAGGTTCACTAGAGGTTAAAACTGGCACCTTTGACAGAATAAAGAAGATTTTTGATGGTGTTTAATCGCTATTTTTCGTAGTTTTCCATCTGAGGAGATATGAATGTTTCAGGTGTAATTCTGCGTTGAATAGAGGTTAAAATATCCAACACTGGCAAAAGATAGAAAAATTTTAGCAATTTTTAATCGCATATTCACATGAAGAAGAGACTTGAGTTCTTCGTTTGCAAAAAACTTTCAATAATTTTCATTTGTTATTTGAAGAACATTTGCATTATGAGTAAATTTAAATAATTGCTAGTTCGTTTGGCCTGGAATGGAGACCTAAAGTTGGCACCCTCATGAGAATTAAAAAAAAAAGATTTCTAATCAATATTCCCCGAATTTTTCATATTAGGAAATTGAAGTGCTTGGCGATGTAATTCCTCGTCGAATAGAGGCTAAAATGCCCACCGTTGGCAAAATAAAGAAAATTCTTAATGAGTCTTAATTGTAATTTAATAATTTTGCCACGTGAGTAAATTGGGGCGCTTCAAATATAATTGTTCGTAGACTACAGGCCAAAATTGGCACCGTCACGATGATTAAAAGGAAACTTTTCAATAATTTTCAATTGTTATTTGAAGAGCATTTCCATTGCGACAAAATTTAAATAATAAAATACCGGGTGATTCACCTAAAAGAAAAAGGTTTTATGGCAACTCCCATTATTTGGCCAGCGAATCGAAAAATATTTCAAAAACTTATAGAAAGGTCCCTAGGGAATATTTTAGCAAAAGTAGAACCTCGTAACTCATTTTGAAGCTGGTCAAAAAACCATCATTTCTGATGATGTAATGATTTTCAAAAGCGAGTTAAACACACAAAACGACTAAGAATGACTCAAGGATCTTCCCTACATTGACTTTTTTCGTTTTTCTTCATTTTATTCTGAACAGGTGAGAATGTTTCACATTTTTTTCTAGGATGCATTGAAGAAAAACGAAAAAATCACTGTACAGAGATTCTACGAGTCATTCTTAGTCTTCTTGTGTGTTTAATTCATTTTTGAAAATCGCGACATCGTCAGAAAGGAACGTTTTTTGACCAACTTCTAATTGAGCCACAAGGTTCTACTTTTGCTAAAATGTTCCCTAGAGGCCCTTCTACAAATCCTTGAAATATTTTTCAAATCGCTCGCCAAATAATGGCAGTTGCTATGAGAAATTTTCGTTTTAGGTGAATCAGAATAAAATTGACATTTTCGAAGGTTGTAGCAACCGTAGAATGAACGTAACGCATGTTCGAACTAGGTCAATATTTTATTTGCTATGTAATCCGGACCTATCATCTTAGATATATTTAAGTTTCTGAGATGTTAGATCTGGTGGTGTAGCGATTAAAACCTGCAGCAATCCAAAAATAAGTCAATTTAATAATACGATAGAGTACAAAAATTATAAAAGTAAGCTTTGCATACATTAACTTCTGTACGATTGAGGAGTGGGTTCATTGATATAATTGAAATATTATGAACTACTGCTCGTCGAGCAGCGGCCAAGACTTTCTCAGATCTGGATAAGCGCATGAAATGTAGAATCACACAAATGTAAAACGTAAAAATTAGGTAATCGGAAAACTTATTGCGCACTTTTGTTTACGATAGTGATATTTTTTAACTGCTGTTTGATCTGTGGTTATCTTCTTGAATATATTTGAGTTTCAAGATGATAATTACGGTTAAAACAGCGGTTGAGCTGCCCAATAGTATTAAAGGTACTCAGTTCGATAATGAAACCCCAGATCTCTGAGTAATCCGAGGCTTATCAAATTCAACTGTGAATAATTTGATCATTATGAGACTAATGAAATTCACTATATTTGAAAGATTTACATTATGAAGGAACAAAATTAACAAAGGCTATAACTCGCCCAAAAGTTTTATTGTTATATGACAACACTTACATATTTTAACATCAGCGCTATTAATTTGAATGGCACAGATTTTGAACTACGCAGCATTCCCAGAATTAATCAATTCAGTAAAATAAAGAATTAAAATAAAATTAGAGCACACACAGGGAACACATGTGAAAGCATTATCCTTAATTTCCGTTACTAGAAGAAAGTATCTTGTCAGGAATATTAAGAACCTAACAGGTATTCTCTTCTGTAATGGTGATTAAGAAATATCACAAGATGCACCAATGGCTAGCTGTTTGTAAACAGGTAAGCAAATCAACTAAGAACTTCCTGAAATTTTCCAGTATGTTACTGCTAGAAATAAGCACTGATGGACTAGAAAGTTAATCTCTACAATACTGAAGAGAATCTTACAAAAATGTAAGCAGTACAAGCTTAATAATATTAAAGCCAGGCTAAGTTTCAGATGCTACAATTAATTCAGAGCTGTAATCGCTATGATAGCTGTCAGATATCCAGATATCATCGACAACTCGCAGCTATTTTCAAGTCATCTTCACAACACTTCTGTGCTTCAAAATATAGCCGCTGTTCCATATGTGAGAATTCTCGAAGGATAAATTAAACCTACTCTCATAGGAGAAACTGGTAAGTACGAAACTATTAGATCACCAAAAAACTAATCAGATACACGCAAAATTGAAATTAACAAATTGATATTTTATTAACTGCGGTTTACTAGGAGTTACTGTCATAGATAGTTTTAAGTTTCTAGAACGGTAATTCCAAGTAACATAGCAGTTAACCTGCACTGTAAGTTTTGATGCTTAGTTTGTATTTATGGAACTATTTATATCGCGAGGAAATTTAAATATCTAAGATGTAACTGTTCCAGAATAGACGCTAAGCACTGTCACAACTGATGTGAAGAATAAATATTGATACATTCAAATTAATTAATGTAAAATTTAGAACTGATTGCATAGTTTCTTGAATAAGTGTGCAAGAAAATTATTCAGATGATAAAAGCTGTTATACATTCTTTCACAACTGAACATGCTACGATAACCCATTATTTAAGAAACCAAAGAACGAAATTAATAAAAAGTATAACTTGCCCAAAAGCTCAACTTCTGTTTTCTCCTGATTTGTCAACACTGAGATATTTTAACTTCAGTATTGGCAAATAGGACGACACAGCGGTTGAACTACGCAGCAGCCTCAATTTGGTAAACAGCGAAGTAAAATAATTATAAGTAGGAAGTATCCAGCAGGGATTCTTAAGAACCTGCGAAGTACTCTCTCCTGCTATGGCGGTTAAGAAATATAGAACAAGACTTATGTACGAGGACGTATGGCGAAACACTGATGATCAATTTCATTGCAGTAAATAGGTAAGCCGATCAACAATCTCGCGCACTTTTTCAATATGTTGTTGTTCGAAGTTAACTCTGATAGACAAGGGAGTTGATTGATTGATTTTGTGCAAATGTTAGGAGCAAAAGCTCTACAAAACTTAGGTTGGGATACTTTTACATGTTTCAGATGCTAATGAGTTAGAAGCTGTGATAACTGACAGATATTGTCGAGAGCCCTAACTATCTTCAAGTTGACTTCAGAAAACTTCTGTCCTTTAAAAGACTTATCCTTTGTTAATTGCTGCTTGCTTGAAGTTATCGAGTTAGATTGTTTTAAGTTTCTACGTCGGTAATTCCAGGCAATATAGCGGTTAATCGCCACTGCAAATTTTGAAGCTTAGTTTCCATTTATGGAACTTTTACACCTTGCGGAAATTTAAATTTAAAAAAAAGACATTATAATTTTTTAACATAAGTAGAACAGTAACTACAGTAATTTTTGTAGTGAATTTAGTGATAGCATTAGGGCAAAACTTTATTAGAGGGGTTTGATGGAAGAACAAAAACACTTTAAAGAAAAATTATTGGATGGATTTTAAAGAATTAATGACATAGTTTCTTGGCCAAATGTGAAGGAGAATACATCAGGGTATAAAAAACTGCTAAATTTTCTTTCACATCTGAACAGGCAACGATAGTACATCAAAGGATATTCTGCCAACTAATAATCATTTAGCTTTAACTGAAATATATTTAACAGAATTTGATGGGATACTTGACTTCCATACGGTGATAACTTGATGGCGAAATTTATAATTATGAAGGAATATGAAATTTGTAATTATTCTTACATCAGTAAGAAACTCTCCTATTCAACGTCAAAAATAAACAGAAAATTCTAAATAATTTAAGCATCACCTAAAATATTACTTACTATCCAAAAAAATACCTTACACTTGGAGATTTTGCCAAATATAACAAATTTTTAAAACATAAACTAGTAACAAAATGTCCTACCCAAAATGTACAAATTACCAAATTAAGATTACTCTTAGTTTATGTTACATGAAAAAGTCTATTTCGGGGAGTTTAAAAACCTTGCTTAGTATTTTTCATGTGATTTCAGCTAAAAAATACGAACTCAATACAGTGGCAAATTGATGGTAAACTCTACATTTGATAGAGATAGGGAAGCTGAATAAAGATCCATTGATTTTTAATATATATTTTTGTTTTAAATATTTTTTGCACTAGGTCAATCGCCATGGACTCTACTTAACAGAAGCAACAGTGTTAAGCAGCAATCAATCTTAAGACCATAATAATGTGGCTTCATTCACTGAAACACTTTTAAAATGTGGTTCTACGAATATGTAAATAAACCAATTTCAGTTGTTTTGAAATATTGCTTAGCCTTTGCAGTCTCCTAGCAGAAACTGGTATGTATGAAAATGTTAGATAATGAAGCAACTAATTGAAATTAACAAATTGATATTTCATTAATTACTGTATGCTTGGAATTAACGGCATCCATAGTTTTAAGTTTCTAGGTCGGTAATTTCTAGTAAAATAGAGGTTAACCTTGCTGAAATTTAAATACCTCAGTTGTAATTGCTCCAGAATAGGCGCTAGGTACTGTTCCAAGTATTATGAAGAACATTATTAACACGTTCAAATTAATTATTAGAAAACTTAATAAAAGAATGGCACTACAGTTTTTAGAACAATAACAAAACAACAATACTTACAGTATAGTTTCTAACGGCATTAGGGCAAAACTTAATTAATGGACTTTGATCAAAGAATAAAAACACTTTAAAAAAAATATTGGATGAATTTTAAAGAATTGACTGCATAGTTTCTTGGTCAAGTGTGAAGGAAAATACGTCAGGTGATAAAAACTGTTGTATTATCTTCCACACATGAACAGGCAAAGATCATACATCAAGAGATAATAACCCCCAAAAAAAATTGTACAAATAATTTACGGAACCAAAGAATTTCTTGCTTACATTTATGATCTGAGCTAATGATACAGATATTTTCTTAATTGCTGTTTGACTAAGATCATCTTCCTGAATATATTTGAGTTTCGGGGTGATGATTTTAGTTGTTACAGCGGTTAAGCTATCCAACAGTCTTGAAGGCACTCAGTCTGATAATAAAACCTGAGAGTTTTGAGTAGTCCCGACTCTTACCAAATTTAACTGAATGATTTGCATTGATGAATATTGTGAAATTGGTATAATTCAGTATACCTAAATGAAAAGTTTACATAACCAAAGAACGAAACTAATAACAGCCGTAGCTCTGCCAGAAGCTTAACTTTTGTTACATCTTGGTTTGTCAGCACTGAGATATTTTAACTTCAGTATTGGCAAATTGGATGATGCAGCGGTTAAACTACACAGAAGATTCAAAATAACTCAATTCGTTAAAAAAAGAGAAATAAAAAGTTATTATAAAATCCACACAGGGAACACAGATGGAAACATTACACTTAATTTCCATTACAAGTAGAAAGTATCTTGAAAGTATAATTAATTCCTCCAAGGCGCTTCTTCTTGTAGTGACGGTTAAGGAATACAGCACCGTTGCACCAGTGACTAGCAGCTTTATTCTTCTTTGCGAGTAATGCTGGTATTAACCAGAAAATTTATATTTTTTTAATTGCTGTTCATTAGAACTAGTCGTTATAGATGCTGTTATGTTCCTACTCTGATCATCCTTATGACCGGTAGCAGTTACAAAAGAATACAATTCAGCAAACTAAATATAATAAGGATCAGAAAATTGTTAAATTATACTTCCAATCATTTAATTTATGTATGCCTGAGAAGTGTATTGGTAGATAGTGTTGAATTTCTGTTAATCATCCTTCATCATACAGCGGTTAAAACTACTTCATTTTGGGAAAAACAACTGAATTATGTTCGCCCATGGTAATTTGGAACAAACCAGAAGTTCAGTATAGGTTGTGACTACTCTAAAAGTATGACTTCTATTCCATTCTGGTTTGTTATCGTAGAGTTATTTTGACTTCTGAGATAGCAAATCAGATGGGACAGCGGTTAAACTACGCGCTAGTCCAAAAATTACTCAGTTCACCAAAAAAGTAAAATAATATGTGTTTAGAAATATCTCACAAATCAGAAGTATTTTCCACTAGTACTCATGAAGAATTTGATCGATGGAAATTGTTACAGGCTGAAGCAGTATAAATGGAAGCATTAGACTTAATTTCCATTACAAGAAGCAAGTATTTTGGAAGAAATACTAGAATCCTTCATGATGCTTCTTCTTGCAGTGGCGGTTAAGAAATACGGTACCGATGAATTAGTGGTTAGCAACTTTTATTTTTTCTGTGACTAATACTGGTTCGATTTTAACCAGAAAAGTAATATTTTAGTATTTGCTGTTTATTTGGAGTTGTTATATGATACTGCTATGTTTCTATCACGATAATTCTGAATGACCGGCGATTAAAGCACGCTGCAGTCCCAAGAGGAAACAATGCTCCAAAGTAAGTACAATGGGGATCAGAAAGTTGTTAGGGAACGCAGCTAGAAACATTTCACTTGATTTGCATTACAACAAGAATGTATCTTGAAAGAAAATTAAGAACCTAACAAGTACTCTCTCCTGTAATGGCGGTTAAGAAATATTGCAGGATGTGTCAATGGTTATCTTCTTTTATTTATTCGCGCTTCCAAAAGCAAATATGACGAAACATTGATGGTAAATTTCGTAGTAGTAACCAGGTAAGTCAATCAACAAAGATTTTTTCTGAACTTTTAAAATATGTTGTTGTCAAAAATAAACACTGATGGACTAGAAAGTTAATCTCTACAATACTGAAGAGAATCTTGCAAAAATGTAAGCAGTACAAATTTAATAAAATTTAGTCTAGGCTAAGTTCCAGATGCTACAATTAGTTGAAAGCTGTAATCGCTGTGATAGTTGTCAGATATCCAGATATCATCAAGAGCTCGCAAGTGTTTCTTAGTCATCTTCACAAAACTTCTGTACTTCAAAAGACAGCCGCTGTTACAAATTATCTTTCCGTATGTGAGAATTCTCGACAAATATAATAAACTTACTCCCCTAATAGAAACTGGTAAGTACGAAAGTATTAGATAATCAAAAAATTTATCGGATACACGCAAAATTGATATTAGCAAATTGATATTTTATTAATTGCTGTTTACTAGGAGTTACTGTCATAGATAGTTTTAAGTTTCTAGAACAGTAATTCCAAGTAACATAGCAGTTAACCTGCACTTTAAGTTTTGATGCTTAGTTTGTATTTATGAACTATTACATCACGAGGAAATGTAAATATCTTGGATGTAACTGTTCCAGAATAGACGCTAAGCACGGTCACAACTGTTGTGAAAAATAGTACATTCAAATTCAAATAGTACATTCAGATTAATTAACAGTAAATTTAGAACTGATTACATAGTTTCTTGAATAAATGTGCAAGGAAATGCTTCAGATGGTGAAAACTGTTGTATATTCTTTCGCAACTGAACATGCAACGATGACACATCACTTGAGAAATTTTGATAAGCAAAGAACGAAGTTAATAAAGGCTATAACTTGCATAAAAGCTTAACTTCTGTTTTCTCCTGATTTGTCATCACTGAGATATTTTAACTTCAGTATTGGCAAATAGGATGACACAGCGGTTGAACTACGCAGCAGCCTGGCAGGGATTCTGAAGAACCTGAGAAGTACTCTCTCCTGCTATGGCGGTTCAGAAATCAACTATCTCGTGAACTCTTTCAGTATGTTGCTGTTAGAAATAAATGCTGATGGACAAGGAAGTTGATTGCTTGATTATGTGAAACAGTTAAGAGCAAAATCTCTACGAAATTTAAGTTGGGATACTTTTGCACGTTTCAGACTCTACGATGAGTTAGAAGATGTGATAGCTGACAGATATTGTCGAGAGCTCCAACAATCTTCAATCATCTTCAGAGAGCTTCTATTCTTTAAAAGATAGCCGTTATTACAACTTATCCTTGCATGAGAATTCTCGATGAATATATGAAACTTAATCTACTAGCAGAAACTGGTATGTTCAAGAGTGTTAGATAATCAAACAACTAATCTGATACATGTCCAATTGAAATTAGCAAACTGATATTCTGTTAATTGCTTCTTGCTCGAAGTTATCGACTTAGATAATTTTAAGTTTCTACATCGGTAATTCCAGGCAATATAGCGGTTAATCGGCACTC
Organism: Mylabris variabilis; assembly: GCA_037464815.1. NCBI lineage: Eukaryota > Metazoa > Arthropoda > Insecta > Coleoptera > Meloidae > Mylabris > Mylabris variabilis. Next base: position 12,132 of record JAZBGW010000867.1, read on the forward strand.
CAAATTTTGAAGCTTAGTTTCTATTTATGAAAATTTTACACCTTGAGGAAACTTAAATTTAAAAGAGAAAAAGCATTACAATTTTTCACCATAAATAGAACAATAATTTTTGTAGTGAAATTCCTAATAGCATTTGGACAAAAATTATAGGATGAATTTTAAAGAATTGATAGCAATGTTTCTTGGCCAAATGTAAAGGAAAATACATCAGGTGATAAAAAACTGCTATATTTTCTTTCACATCTGAACAGGTAACGATGATACATCAAAGGATATTATGCCAACTAATAATCACTCAGCTTCAATTGAAATATATTTAGCAGAATTTCATAGGATACTTGATTTTCATAAGATGATAAGTTGATGGCGAAATTTATAACTATGAGAGGGAAAGGAATATGAAATTTGTAATTTATTGCTTCATTAGTAAGAAATTCTTGCATTAAACCTCAAAAGTAAACAGAAAATTCTAAATAATCTAAGCATCACCTAAAATATTACTATCCAAAGAATACCTTACACCTGGTACAACAGTAACGCTGAAGATTTTGCTAAGTATAACAAATTTTTAAAATAGAAGCTAGTAAAAGATGGCCTACCTAAAATGTTCAAATTAAAAAATGAGATCTCTTAGTTGATGTTACATGAAAAAGACTATTTCGGGTAATTTAAAGACCTAGTTTGCTTTTCTTTCATGTGATTTCAGTTAAGAAAACGAATTCAATACAAATTGATGGAGATAAGGAAGCTGAATGAAGATCCATCGATTTTTAATATATCCGTTTCTCTTTTAAATATTTTCTTGCATTGGATTAATCTTCTGGAAATTTCGTTAAAGGTTCTATCTAACAGAGGCGACAGGGTGAAGCAGTCATCAATTCTGGGGTCATAATAACGCTACTTAATTCACTGAAATGCTTGGTGGTTAAAACATGTCGCTGCCCTTAGAAATCAACCCTTAAGAACTAGGAAGCTGATCCGCTATAATACCAAAGAGGATCTTGTGAAAATGTAAGCACTAGAAATCCTACAAAATTTAGGCTAGGATAGTATTATAAGTTTCAGATGCTACGATGATTTAGAAGCTATGATAGTCGACTGATATAATCGAGGGTTCGCAACCATCTGCAGAAAACTCCTATTCTTCAAAAGACAGTCGTTGTTACAACTTATCTTTTGACATGTGAAAATTTTGATAGATATATGTCTTCTAGCAGAAACTGGTATGTATGAAAATGTTAGATAATCAAACAACTAGTCTGATACACATCTAATTAAAATTAGAAAACTGATATTTTGTTAATTGCTGTTTACTGGACGTTATCGGCCTGGATAGTTTTGAAATTCTAGGTCGGTAATTCCAGGTGACACAGCGGTTAACCTGCACAACAATCTCGAAGGAAGACATTGTAATAATAACACTTCAGATAATCGAACAACTAACATAACGAAAATCTTGTTTGTACCAAGAAGTTTTATAGTTCATCATTTGCTGTACGACAGTAGCTATCATCATAGATTTATTTGAGTTTCTGTGATGATAGTTACTGACGAGACAGCGATTGAACTATCCAGCAGTCCCAAAGGTAATCCAAGGACTTATTGAATGCAAAGCTGATTTGATCTAAGAGTATCGATATTTTCTAATAGTGGTTAACTATTTAACAATTTTAAAGTTACTCAGTCTGATAATAAAATCCGAGAGTTCTGAATGATCAGAGTTTCATCAAACTGAATTCTGAATAATTTGATTGGATGAAAATTGTAAAACTAAACAAATTCAACCTAGTTAAAGAATTTAGATAATCAAAGAACAAAAATAATAAAGGCTCTGACTCGCTAAAAATTTAAACTTCTGTTTCGTATCTTAACTTCAGTGCTTCAAAATCGGATGGCACTCCCAAAGGAACTCAATATATTAATAAGGCTCGAAAATTCTGAATTGGGTCCAATGTCAAAGGGTTTTATCGATTTTCAAAACGCAGAATTACGCAGACGTAAAATTGTACGAAAAAATTAGATATTCAAAGAACTTATCGTGCACAGGTGTGATTTTAGTTTACAATATTCATATTTTCTTAATTGCTATTTAAATTGCGATTATCACCTTGAATATATTTAAGTTTTAGGATGATAATTGCAGTTGAAATAGTGGTTAAGCTGTCCATGAAGGTACTCAGTTTGATAATGAAACTCTAGATCTCTGAGTCATCCGAGTCTAAGCGAATTCAACTCTGAATAACTTGACTGTATGAAAATTGTGAGACTAATGAAACCCAGTACATTTAAAAAAATTAGATAATCAAAGAAAGAAATTAATAAAGCCTATAACTCGCCCAAAAGATTAACAAAGATATTTTAACATCAGCGCTAGCAAAATGGATGGCTCAGCTTTTGAACTACACAGCATTCTCAAAATAACTAAAATATAGAAGTAAAATAATGTTAGAATATTTATAAGGAACACAGGTGGAAACAATACACTTAATTTCGATTACAAAAAGGAAGTATTATGAAGGGAACATTAAAATACTTAATAATGCTTCTTTTTGTAATGGCGGTTAAGAACTACATCACCGATGCATTAGTGGCGAGCAGCTTATATTTTTTTCTGTGACTAATATTGGTCCGATTTTAACCAGCGAATTGATGTTTTATTAATTACTGTTCGTTTCGAATCTTCGTTATAGATGCTGTTATGTTCCTATAACGATCATTTCGAATGACCGGTGGTTAAAGCACACAGCCCCAAAACAATACAATTCAGTAAAGAATTTGAATAATTTAATGTCTGTATGATGTGAGAGTACATTGACAGATAGAGCTGAATTTCTGTCATTGACTCTTCACCATATAGCGATTAAAAAGCAAAGCAGAAAAGGCAAATGAATTATATTCGCTTACGATAATTTGGAAAAATAACGAAAAACCAGTACAGTTGAAGTATACTGTAAGAATATACCTAAAGTAATTGCAGGATAGTTTTGTCAAATGATTTCATATGAAATTTAATAAGTTTCGCTGATAATTGTTGCTGCTATTACAGCGTTTGAACTGAGCAGCAGTCCCAAAGGAACTCAACGCAGTAATAAGTTTCGAAGATTCTGAGTTGGATCCAGTCTCAAACAGTTCTTAAGATTTTCAAAGGGCAACAAAGGGCAACAAACGTAAAACAGTAGGAGAAAGTTAGGTAATTAAAAAACTTATTGAATATAGGTGCGATTTTAGTTTACGATCTTGATATTTTTCTTAATTGCTGTTTGATCTGTGGGTTACCTTCTTGAATATATCCAAGTTTCAAGATGATAATTGCAGTTGATAATGAAACCCGAGATCTTTGAGTAATCCGAGTTTTATCTTTAACTCTGAATAATTTTACTGAGTGAAAATTGTGGGACTAACGAAATTTAGATAACCAAAGAACAAAATTAATAAATGCTATAAGTAGCTCTGCCTAAAATCTAACTACTGTTTTTGAGCTAAGCAACAGTCGCAAAATAACTCTATTCAGTAGAATAAAGAGATGAACTAATATTAGAACACATACAGGGAACACAAGTGGAAACATTACACTTGATTTCCATTACAAGGAAAAAGTATCATGAAGGAAATATTAAGATCCTTTATGATGCTTCTCTTTGTCATGGCGATTAAGAAATACAGCACCATAGGCTAGTAGTTTTTATTTTTTTCTGTGACTAATACTAATACTACTACTACTACTACTATTTTAACCAACGAATTGATATTTTATTAATTGCTGTTCATTTGGAGTTGTCGTTATGGATGCTATTGTGTTCCTATAACGGTGATTCCCAATGAACGGCGGTTAGAGCACGCTGCAGTTCCAAAATAATACAATTCGGTAAGTTAAGTACAATGAGGATCAGCAAGTTGCTAAAGTATACCTTGAATGTTAATTCTTTTTATTATTAAACTATTTCAGTACACTGCTAATGGGAATTGAACAGTGACGAGCTAACAAATTGATTTGCTGCAAAACCAAGATAAGACATGTTAAAATGTAACCTGCAAACGCTTTATAAAGCTTAAGCTAATATATTTTTATAATTTTCAGATCCTAGGCAGATTTTGAAGGTATGATAGCTGTCAAATTTCCAGATACCATCGGAAGTTCATAACAACTGGTATGTATCAAAAATTTAGACAATCAATGTTCCTGTAACGATCATTCCCAATAACCGGTGGTTAAAACACGCAGTAGCCTCAAAAGAATACAATTCAGTAAAGAACTTGAATAATTTAATTTCTGTATGGCAGGAGAGTACATTGGCAGATAGAGTTGGATTTCTGTTAATCACTCTTCGCCATACAGCCATTAAAACTGCGTCGCGTTTGGGTAAACTCACGGTAATTTGGAAAAATGACGAAAAACAAATACAGTTCAAAGGTACTGTAAGAATACTCCTGAAGTAATTGTACAACCGTTTTATAAAATGATTGTTGCTACTTATACAGAGCTTAGGCTGAGCAGCAGTCCAAAAGGAACTTAATGTAACAATAATGCTCAAAAATTCTGAGTTAAGTGCAGTGTCAAACTGTTTTATGGATTTTCAAACGGTAGAGTCACACAAATGTAAAACTGTAGGAAAAATTAGGTAATCAAACAACTTATTGTGCACAGGTGCGATATTATAGTTTACAATGACATTTACTTAATTGCTGTTTAAATTGCGATTATCATCTTGAATATCTTTAAGTTTTAGTATGATAATTGCAGTTGAAATAGCGGTTAAGCTGTCCAACAATTTGGAAGGTACTCAGTTAGATAATGGAACCTGATATCTCGAAATAATGTGAGTTCTATCAAATTTGAATCGAAATAATTTAATTGGGGGAAAATTATAGAAGTAGTATCTTAAAAATTTAGGTACCCAAAAAACGAAATTAATAAATTAATAATTAATAAATAGAGAAGTGAAATAATATTAGAACACACACAGGGAACGCAGGTGGAAACACTACACTCAACTTCCATCACAAGAAGTAAGTATCATAAAGAGAGTATTAAAATCCTTTATGATACTACTCTTTGAAATGGCGGTTAAGACGCGAAACCGATGCACCATAGGCTAGTAACTTTTATTTTTTTCTGTGACTAATTCTGGTCCGATTTTAACCAGCAAATTAATATTCTATTAATTGCCGTTCCGTAGGACTTATTGTTATAGATGCTGTTACGATCCTATAACGATCATTCCTACCGACCGGTAGTTAAAACACACAGCAGTCCCAAAATAATTCAATTCAGTAAAGAACTTGAATAATTTAATGTCTGTATAAGTGCGGAGCACATTGGCAGATAGAGTTGAAATTTTGCCAATGTCTCTTCACCATACAGCGATTAAATAAAAAATTGGAAAACCAAATTATATTCGCGCACGGTAATTTGGAAAAATAACGAAGAACAAGCACAGTTGAAGTATATTGTACGAATACCCCTGAAGTAATTGCAGGATAGTTTTATTAAACGATTTCATATAAAATGTAATAAGTTTTTCTGATGATTGTTGTTGCCGATACAGCGTTTTAACTGAACAGCAGTCCGAAAGGAACTCAATACAGTAACAAGGATCGAAGATTCTGAGCTGGGTCCAGTTTCAAAAGATGTTATGGATTTTCAAAGGGCAGAATCACACAAACTTAAAATTGTACGAAAAAATTAGGTAATCAAAGAACGTATTGCGCCCAGGTGAGATTTTAATTTACTATATTGATATTTTCTTAATTGCTGTTTAAATCGTGTTTATCTTTTCGAAAATATTGAAGTTTCAAGATGATAACTGCAGTTGAAATGGCGGTTAAGTTGTTCAACAATTTTGAAGGTACTCATCTTGATAATGAAGCTCAATATCTTTGAATAATTCGGTTTCTATCAAATTTAATTCTGATTAATTTGACTGGGTGAAAATTGTGAAACTAATCAAATCCAGTAGGTATATTTGAAAGATTCTGATTACAAAGTAAAAAATAAAAAAAATTGATAAAGACTATAACTTGCCCAAAAAACTAACTATTTTTATCCTCATGTGACAACACTGAGATATTTTAACAGTTGTTGAACTCCACAACAGTCTCTAAATAGCTCATTTCAGTACTGGAGCTTGTGTGCTCTAATATTATTACAATTAATTTCTATTACATGAAGAAAGCATCATTAGGGGAGTATTAAAATCCTTAATGATGCTTCTTCTTGTAATGGCGGTTAAGAAATACAGTGCCGATGCATTAGTGGGTAGCAGCTTATATTTTCTTTCTGAAACTAATACCAGGCCGATTCTAACCAGCAAATCAACATTCTATTAATTGCTGTTCTGTAGGACTTACCGTTATAGATGCTGTTATGTTCCTATAACGGTCATTCCTAATGACCAGCGGTTAAAGCACGCAGCAGTCCTAAATGGATACAATTCACTAAAGTAAGTATAATAGGGATCAAAAAGTTGTTAGGGAACACAGGTGGAAACGTCGAACTTAATAACCATTATAAGAAGAAAGTATCTTGAAAGGAAAATTAAGAACCTAACAGGTACTCTCTCCTGTAATGGCGGTTAAGAAATACCGCAGTATACACCAATAGCTAGCTTCTAGGGCAAACATTGTAGTAAAACGGTAGGCGAAACAACTAAGCATATCTTGAACTTTTCCTTTATGTTGCTGTTAGCAATAAACACTGATGGACTAGAAAGTCAGTCTGAAAAAACTCTTGCAAAATGTAAGCAATACAAGCTTCACAAAATTTAGGATAGGTTATATTTCAGACGCTACAATTAGTTGAAAGCTGAAATGGCTGTGATAGTTGTCAGATATCTAGATATCATAGAGAGCTCGCAACAACTGGTGTGTATCAAAAATTCAGACAATCGAAAAAAAACTAAACTAACACAGATCCGATTTTAACCTGCAAATTATTATTTTATCATTTGCTATTTGTTAGGACTTTCCGATGGTTAAAGCACAAAAGAATACAATTCGGCAAGAACTTTAGTTTCTGTATGGCTGGAGAGGACACTGGCAGATCGAGTTGAAATTCTGTCAGTTACTCTTCACCAGACAGCAATTAAAACTTCGTCATGCTTGAAAAAGTAAATGAATCATAGTCGCTCACGGTAATTTGAAAAAAATAACGAAGGAGAAGAAGAGCTGAAGCATTCTGTGAGAATACACTTGAAGTAATTGTAGCACCGTTTTATCGAACCATTTCGTATGAAACGCTGCCCATTTTTGGTAATGAGCTAGATGAAACAGAGTGTAGGTCTTTTCTCAATCTGTTTCCATTAAATGGTGCATCACTAAATTTTGAGATAGTAAGGTCAGGTAAGCGAGTTAACCAGAATTTTTAATTCATATTTATCATCTAAGAATAGCAAAACCTTTTTTCAAACTAGTAGCTGAAAACTGCAGGATTCTTTAATTTTTCCTAATATGTTGAATGCAAAAAATTTAAGTAGCCAAAGAACTAACTTAATACAAGTGTGATTTGATCTAGAAACCGATATTTTCTTAACTGCTGTTTGGTGGACATTATTGTCTTAGGTATACATATATAAGTATCTAGGATGATGATTCCAGTTAAACATTGGTCAGACTGTCCAACAATCTCGAAGGAACTCAATCTGATAATAAAGTCCGAGAACTGTAAGTAATCTAGGC
>JAZBGW010000868.1:8821-19787 GCA_037464815.1 Mylabris variabilis
CAATCTCTGATTCATTATGTATCACACCGATTTGTTTGCGTGTTTTCGATTGGTGATGACGTAGACTCGGACGACCCATTGCTTCCATTACAGACGGTGCTACATAAGTGAATCCCTAAAATAAAAATTAAAATTTAAAACGAAAATTCATTTTATTAATAATTTTTAGATACTTTAAAGACTTCATTGGCACTTTCACTTAATGTTGTATCATCCGGTGAATCGATTGGTGTTTGTTTCGTAAATTTCTTATCAAAATTCGATATATCATCATCTTTCTTCTTCTCAGTTGTATCACGTAATGGTGGTGTGACTTTTTTTGCTAATAAATCATCCCAATTTATATGTTTGAAAAATGGATGACTCTTTATAGCTGCAGCACCCAACATTGTTCCCAAACGGGCTGGTACTGAACGTTTCAATAAACGTCGAATTAAATCTTTTGCATCTTGTGTTAAATACGGTGGCATCAATAGTTTCCCTTTTAGAATTTTCTCAATAGTTTTCTTACGTGTTTCACCTTGAAATGGTGGCTGAAAATTAATTAAGAATAAAGAAAAACATTAAATATTTCTTTCTATATATATATCAATTAAATAAAAATAATAATAATAATATTTAAAGTAAATTACGATAATTCTCCTTTATTATAAATTTAAATACGTTCGAAAAGAACACTTGACTACAATAACGATTTACAAAATCTTTGCCAAATTATTCGTCAATTAAACAACCGTGTAATTTAATTACAACAATAGTACAAAAATTGGTGTAAATTTATTCTATAATGAACACATTGAATTCCGATATTTTAAACGTTAAAATCGATAACAATAAATGAAAAGAAATTATTTGTCGAAACTAATTATTGAATTAATAGAATACCAACATTTACATTGATATTTCATTGTCAAACACCTTACATATTCTACAATTCCATTAATTAAAACGAATATGTGTAGAAGCAAACAGTACAATTCTCATTTTCATTAATTTTCCGTAAATGATTATTGGGAAAACTACAAATAATCTGTTGAAAAAAGTTACAACAAAATTATTAAATTTTGAAAAATATTGCACTATTGGAGACTGCACTGAAAGCTTTATCAAACTAAAATATTGAAATAGTTTACTAATCAAATTACAGGATGTCCCGTAAGTCACGCATCTCATCCTAAGGGACAGATAGAGGATGAAATTCCAAGACGAAAGGCCCTGTACCATTTTGTTATCTGACTACTTAATTTAATTAATAATATAGGACTTTTCGTCTTGGAATTTCATCCCGTATCTGCTCCTTTATAGGAAATGCGCGACTTTCGGGACAGCCTGTATAATAAAAAAAAAGTATGATAGCGATTGCTTCAAAGTTATACTAGTGATAAGTCATTGGTAACATCCATCATACATAATCTACAATCTAATTGATTATCAGTAAGATCGGTAAGATTTAATTGTGGCCTTTGTATATCGTTTTTGAGACTTTTAATTTCTTGATAATTAGTTAAATAATAACAATCACTGTGTGGATTACTGATGCTTAAATATTTTAATGATGATGTATTTGTCAAAATTTGATTTTCATCATCTACTAAATAATTACGATGTTCAATTTTTAAATCGGATACATTTTCATTATGTATAACACGTATCTCTTTTTTCTTTCGAATATGATTACATAATTGTAAACATGGATCGTACATATCTTCTAATATTGAAGGTGCTATATATGTGAAACCCTAAAAAATTTTAATTTTAATTAATATATTTAGTTTTTTTTTAAAATTATTTGTTATTGTTTAAATATATTTAAAAAATTAAAATTTTCATGATTTTTACTTTAAAGACTTCATTAGCACTTTCACTTAATGTGGATGTATCTGGTGAATCAACTGGTGGTTGTTTTGTAAATTTCTTATCAAAATTCGATATATCATCGATTCTCCTTTTATTTATATATTCATAAATGGGTGGTTTGACACGTTTCTTATATATATCATCCCAATTGATATTTTTGAAGAATTGATGATTTTTTATTGCTGTTGCACCATTCAATGTACCTAATCTAGCTGGTACACAACGTTTTAATAATTTACGCATTATATCTTTTGCATCACTCGTTAAATAATGTGGATATGATAATTTACCACTCAATATTCTATCAATAGTCTTTTTACGAGATTCCCCTTGAAACGGTGGCTGTAAAAGAATATTTATTTGTCCTATATTAAAAAACAACAAAAATACCTTTTATTTATTTATAACTGATTTATTGTTTCAAAGCCAGGGGATCGTATTTCGTCAATTTTCGTATATAAAAAGAATAATTTACCAAATTAAGGCCAATTGTTTAGAGACAAGACGTGTAGTAATTAAGAGAATTTTACTTACCTTTTATTAAAATATTAAGACTCAATTGAGATAATTAACAATAATCTTGCACAGTCACAAAACTTTTTTGTCTCATTATTTACGCAAATTTAATATAAAATAAAACAAACAATAAAAAAATACAATGCAAATGATGGATGATTATGAATGAGACTGTGCTTTCATTGAAACGTAATTATTTATTTAAGATGATTCACAATTAATTGAAACTATAGAGAAAAATTGAAATTGTGGATCAAATTCGACAAACAATTACGCCAATCTTTAACGATTTAACAATTAATTGATGATTAAATGAATGGCCTTAATAATTAATGATTTCAATAATCTTACCTGTTATTTCAAAACAACATGATTAATATGGTTAATGTTAAATAGTACAGCGTATCAAGCAACAAAAAAAATAACGACAAGCTTTTCGATTAAATGTTTAAGTAAAGATCCCCTGGGTGATAGTCTATTTTAAGAAATTAAAAACGAATAAAGCACAACAATCATATAAAAAACTTACCGCTCCTGTTAACATATCGTAAACTAAAGCTCCGAATGACCACCAATCTACCTCTTTACCATGACCGCTTCGTAACAGTATCTCCGGCGCCCTATATTTCAATTACAATCAATATTAACAAAAAAAACGACGATAATAACAATGGACTTACATGTATTCAATTGTACCACAAAATGTATGTGTAAGAACACCATCTCTGATATGTTCTTTACATAAACCGAAATCGGTTAGTTTAACATGTCCTTGTGAATCTAGGAGAACATTCTCCGGTTTTAAATCTCTATAAACTATGCCCAAGAAATGTAAATGTTCTAATGCTAATAGTATTTCGGCTAAATAGAAACTAAAAAAAAAAAATAAAAAATTAATAAATCATCAATTAAATTATCAAAATCTTACGATGCTGTCTCTTCAAGTAATAAACCTTCTTTTTCCAACATTGTAAATAGTTCACCACCTTGAAGGAATTCTAATATTAAATACAATTTTCCATTAGTTTGATAAGCATAAATTAATTCAACTATAAACGGATGCTGGAATAAATTCAAATTAAATTCCTCATATTTCTATAAATAATTAAATTTTACTTTAACAAGTTCTAAAATATTGCGTTCAGATTTGGTATGTGCCGTATCTTTTTGATTTCGTACAATGGAAGCCTTATGTAGAATTTTCATGGCATAAATTGATCCTTTATCAGAGCCGGTTTCTTTAATTACTTGAAACACTTTACCATAACCACCTTTACCTAAAACGCTCAATATACGGAAATCTTCATTGCCAATCTTCTTTCCGCGATTCACATTCTTTTCGTTTACCTGGACACGTTCCGTGTAGGCCGTACTAGAAAAATTATTTGTGATTTTATACAAACATCAAGTCTTTATAAAAAATAGTATTGACAATAATTGCCTCTCCAATAGAGATAAATCTAATCTCTCAATGTCGTGTGTTTTACTTACTCGGCCATATCATGGACGTCGGGTTCTTCATAGTTTTGGTCCTGGAAAAAAACGGACCAATTCAACGAAATTGTTGCAAATTGTTTGATCTAACGATAAATTATTGAGATTTTCAGGAATTTATTCGATTGATATAATACAGATTCGATACCATAAGGCGTGACTGTAAAGTTGAATAATTTCTTTTTTTCAACAATAAAAATAAACAAAATCTCAATAAAACCGTTGAAGATTTGTGGATGAAGATGTAATTGATTAAAATTTACCTCTGCAATTTCTATAGCATCATCTTCATCATCACTATTCTCATTTGGTTGTCCATCATGTAATTCAATATCAAAAATACCAGCCATTTTTGCAATGCTCAAACGTTATCAATTAATTGTTTATTGAAATTATAAAATAAAACTAAACATTAAATATTAAAAACACAATGTTTTGATTATTACACAATCGATTTTTTTTGAAATAATCGACAAGGACAGGCGAATTTATTTCGAAAATTCTCCAACAACTTTTAAAGGAATCAAGCACGACACCATAATATTTGGTTATGTCGAATTTCGCAATTCCACCAATAGAAGAACACAAAAAAAAATTGTAATACCAACCGATACAGTGGCGGTTACAACAATTACAACTGACAATCCATCAATTTCACAACTATTACACAATCAATTCCACAATTTCAACCTATACATACAACAAATTGATTATTTCGTTACAATTACAATATGGGAAATTGTATATAAATAAATAAAATATTTTAGTAACGAACGCCTGTGGTTGATTTTTAACGCGCCAAGTTTGAATACTTGCATGGTGGCTATTGATGAGAAAATTTTTGAAAAATCATTCGACAATCAACAATGAACTAAATCACAAGTTTGCGAGTGAGTCGATTTATTTCGAAAATTGTTCAAACAAGGGCGTGTTCTATCATTACCACAATGGACAAACATTTTATTATAATAAGGTATAAAGGTATTATCAATATATTGAATTACAACATCAATTTAATTTAACAGATTGCTTTTAAACAAATCAATGTAGATTAAAGGAGATTCCTGAAATTTATAGATAAACCAGATAGTTTCTAATCTATAATTTTATCTAAATCTAAATTATTTGTTAAAAGTATCTCAGTCGCCGATAGAATTTTATAAAATATGGATCCAAATTCTCGTCAAATTAACAATTCTGAAGATTGTGATGATGATTGTCCATCACCAGCGAAAATCCCACGGTTCACACAAAGTGATCCGTTGAAGAGACCGCAAATGTCGTCGAAATCTACCCAAACCGATCCTGAAATTCTAAAAGCATCAACATCAATACAACAAGACTGCGATATATCGGCGCCTTCAACATCATCGGGACCGTCAAGGCACAAACACCGACGTTTGCCAACAGTAAGAGTCTGTGCTTATTGTCAGAGGCGTGTAATATCGCCATATTCACGGCAATGGGAGAAACAACCATCGTTTGTTAAAGACCGTTGGATCTGTTTTAGTTGTAGAGATTTTGAGTTGTTTGAAGATGGGATTACACCGCCAGATGAATTAAGGAAACGGAATTTGGATCCGGCAGCTAGAAAAGAATTGGAAACACTAGACATGTACGAACAATTTTATCGTCTTGAAGAGAAATACAGTATTACTATTTGTTGTATTTTTTGTGTAATTATTTTATTGTTAATTCTCTGTTTTGGTGCTACGCTCTTTTTAATTATATCACGACTGATTAGATATTTTTCTACCAATAATTAAATATTGTAAACAAATAAATATAGACACAATTTTCGAATAATTCAACCATTTTTATTATCCATTATTTAAATATAAATCAACATTGCTCTTGTGGATTTAGTGAATCTTGAGTTAAGATAACATCGCACGCCATCAATTCTTTCTTTGATAATTTCTCAACAATTGCAGCCGTATAACAATCACCCAACATATTGTTAGTTGTACGAATTCGATCACTAAAATTTCCAAATTTGTTAATTAATCAATTAATTAATAGCTCGTTAGAGAGGAAATAAGACGCGAGAGAAAACTTTCTCGAGCGTCTTATTTGCCCCTTAACGCAAGAGTTGTATACAAGATTTTATCCAACACCGAACAAAAAAACATTTTAAACACTTTTGAATGTTTAAATAATTTTGAAATTGTCGATAAGAAAATTATATCGGGTGAGTCACTTGAAACGAAAAGTTCTTATGGCAACTCCCGGCGAGCGAATCGAAAAATATTACAATGATTTATATGAGGGTCCCTAGAAAACATTTTTGTAAAATTAGAACCTCGTAGCTGATTTGGAAGTTGGTCAAAAACGCTCGTTTCTGACGATGTTACGGTTTTCAAAAACAAACTAAACACGTCGAACGGCTTTGAATGACTTGAGGATCTTTCCAACATTATTTTTTTTCGTTTTTCTCCATTTTATTCTGGAACAGGTGAGAAGGTTTCGCATTTTTTCTAGAATGCAATGGTGAAAAACGAACAAAATATAATGCTGAGAGGGTCTTCGTGTCATTCTTGGTGGTTTTACGTGCTTAACTCGTTTTTAAAAATCGCAGCCTTGTTCAAAACGAGCGTTTTTTAACCAACTTCCAAATGAGCTAACACACTAGTTTATTATGGATATAAACACAATAGTGTGTCTTAGTGTGGTTTATTGATTTAAAATAGACGTAGTTATGGCCTCATAATAGAACGGTGTTGGATAAAAATTATAATAAAACCTACACTAGCCAATCGATTGCAAATAGAAGGAAAACATCCTGATTTGGTATATTTAAGGCTGTTAATATCATCAAAACTAAAACAAGAGCTGCACTCGGTACACTGGCAGAAGAAAATGAAGTCGCTGTTGATATAAACCTACAATTTTTTGAAATTATATACTCAATTATTGATTAAAATTCAATTGAACATTACCAGACTGTAATCAATTCACCTGTACTCATCACCATTCCGTTCATTTGAGCTAAAAATATCGTCGATACAGCTAGAAATAATGCTGTACCATCCATGTTTATATTACAACCGATTGGTAGAACGAATCGTGTAATTCTTGAATCAATCTTTAATTTGTCCTCCATTAAAGTGAATGTTATTGGTAGAGCGGCAGCTGTTGATGATGTAGCAAATGCTGTTACAAAACCCTCCATTAAACCCATATAGAATTTGTAAGGATTCTTGCGTAAAAATATAAAATAAATCAATTGCATTATAATTAATTGATAAAAGAAAACACCGATAATTATCGTTATAATAAACCATCCTAATTGTGTTATAACAAGAATAATATTTGAAACTGATAGAATCTTTCCAGCTATTACACTGGCTATACCGATTGGTGTTGTCCAAATCACACCAGTCACCATTTTCATGATTACTTGAAAGATTATTGTGAAGAAATCAATTACTAGTTTACCTTTTTGACCAATTGTCCCCAAAACAGTACCGAAAGCCAAACAGAATACAACTATACCCAATGTATTTGTACCAGCTCTATAAAGATTCAATTTAATCATTTTATTTTTATTATTATTTATTAATAATTACCGATATTTAACAACAGATTCTACAGTGTGAGTTGTATTAAAAATTCCAGTTTCTTCATCATACAGTCTAAGAGTTGTATTAACGTAATCAGTATGGGCCTGAAATACTTGCATCATTAATTGAACCTTGCAAAATAATTTCAAGTTTAATGCTTACTTGTTGGAAAGTCGCCTGGAAAATATTATCAGCGATAATATTTCTAAAATAACAACAAAAATAAAACAATCACTTTTTTTATAAATCTCTCCAATTACCTGCCCAAATCTAATAAACTATCAAGAACTGATAAGCTACCCTTATTCTCTAGTTTTATCATAGATGTAGCTTTCAATCCAGGATCGCCAGGATGGATGGTAACAGCTAATAAAACACCCAAAATTGAATTGATTGTTGATGTTGTTAGAAAATAAATTAATGTTCTTATTGCTATTTTGCCATTGAGGCGTGCATTTAAACTGGCACTTGCAGCAATCAAACTTGATATTATCAATGGTAATATTAATAATTTTAATAATCGCATAAATAATTCACCAGGATATGCTAATAGTGTTATTGTTTGTTTTGATGGATCCAGTGATTTTAATCCAAAACCTATAAATAATATAGAAACAAATTAGATATTTTTAATCTAGATCTAGATTAGAATTCCGGTTTTTAGGCGCACAATTTTTCGATTTCAATTCCAACGTTATTTTACTGAAATTGTACGGAATGGATCACAATCCTGAATCTAAAAAAATGTGCAAGTTTTGTAATCGTAAGACGACTCAAGTGTATTGTGTTGAATGTTCGTGTTGTGGTTTGAGAAGTTGTAATGATCCCTTAAAACGTTGGCAAAAAGATGCTAATGATAAATGGAATTGTTCCCAATGTAAATTGCATAATGTGGACGATCCTGGATGTTGGTTATTTGGACCTATGGAAGATCTAAATGAAGCACCACCACAACAAGTAGAAGATAATCAAAATCGTCCCTCGACTAATAGTGATAAGAAGAATTCAGAAAATACTGATAAGCCGGAACCATTTACACCGGAAAATAATGTAATGTCGCCTGAAACATTAAAAACTCACAAATTGACCTTTCGTTCGAAATCTGGTAATTTATCTACATCACCATCAACATCCAAACAACAAATTCCAATTGCTGAAAAAAGTAAATCGGCAAGAAAGGCACTCTCTAAACAATTTGAACGTAATGCAACGGCTGAACAGCCGAAACAAGCACTATTTAACTTGGATGGATTGCAAAAAGCTTTTAAGGGTTACATCAAAAAAGTTGATGGGAATTTAAAAGAAACAGTAAAGAAACAGAAATCACCGACAACAATTGATTATAAACTGTTTACAAACGAAACAACAACTAGACAACAACATCCACCTAATTCTTCTGCATTAGAAATGCTACCAATTGCGTCTATTAATGCTACAGTATCTGAAATATCACTGATTGAAAATGATCCGAAAACAGATTGAAACAGTGATGCAAGTACATCGAATTAAGAAAATCTGAAATTTAAATTTGACAAAGGACACAAGAAACATATAGAAAAAAAGTATAATTATCGTTTCAGGTCAATTAATATTCGTTTATGTATATTTTTTGTGTAGTTCTTATATTCAAACAAAGTAGGTGTTGAAATGTGAACGTAAGTTGTGGTTTGATGCTGTCTTCTGGTGATGTGCCAGTTTTATTAAAGTTAATAGATCAAGCAACATCCTACGTTCGTGTTTCATCGTTTAATTTGGATTTTAATTAATATTTTGTCGACTATTTGTTGTAAACTATACAATTTGTAGATTAAAGTTCTTAATAAAAATAATTCAAGATTATTACAACAAATTTTAAATAAATCAAAGATTTATGTATTGTTTTTTTTTCATAATAACTACAGGACATTTCACGATGACCCTACTCTATTGTTTTCAGAATTTTGCCTAAAATTAAAAAAAGACTTTGAAAATTTAACGGTTTTTAAGATATTTCGACTTTTTTTTGGTAGTATTGCAAATTTTGCAGTATTCGATTAAAAATTTCTAATCTCATAAATTATTTCAGTTAAAAGTTTAAAATTTGGAATTTAAGCAGCTAAAACAATGCACTTTCTATCAAGTATTATAATTTTTACAAATCTTTCACTGTTTAACTGAAATTAATTTTTCTTTCAACCAACTTTCAAATCGCAATATTATTCTAAATAACACATTATAAGATTTCAATACAGTTAAATACAGCAAAAAATTCTTTATAGAACTATACTTATTAAAATTCGCTTTATTGATTTCTTTTTTAATTATTTATAATTCTAGTATTACTGAAAATTTTCTATAATTGAAGAACAATCTAGTTGTCTTTGTCAAGAAAGATCACCCATGATAAACAAAATTTCAAAACTATTTAAATTCCATTTATAATTAAATTAACGACTTAAAATTAATAAAAAATGGAAAAAATTGTTAATTATTCGAATATAAATTAATTAAATTTATTTTTTATCAATGTAGAATAAGATGCAGTGATGATAATTACACGTTAATAATAATTCAATTGTTACAAATGGTGTAAATTAGCAAAGGCTACTAGATTCGTGTAACTGCCTCTTTACGTGGTTGAAATTTTCAATAAAACTGAAAATTCGAAAAAAATTGAAAACTATCAAAAATAGGTAAACTTTAATACAGATATATGTAAAACTATTTTTACTATCAAAATTTGATAAGAAACAGAATATTTCATTTAAATTCGGCAAGATTTTGCAGTTTGAAAATCACCTGAAAGAAAAGCAATTTCAGCTGAATTATAAATGATAATCAAAATTGATGAAATGTAGCAGAAAGTGCATTGTTTCAGCTACTCAAGTTCCACATGTACAAACTTTAAGAAAAACTTCAAATGATTTCAAAAACCGTTAATGTTACACTATTAGGTAATCATATTATGAAACTCCGTTTAAATTCCATCATGGCATGTAAAAATGCCATGGTTTCGAACCGGAACTGAACCGAAAACCGGAAAAAACATCGAAATTTTAGCCGGAACGAAATCCGGAGCTGAACTAGGAACAAAAATCTTTTTTTCGGTTCAAGCACACCACTTAACACGACTTTTTTCTCTTTTTATCTCCCCTTTTCTTCCTGCCCCGGAACTGCATTAGCAATAGGTACTTCAGAGTACTTCACAGAAACTTTCAAATAAGCCATTCGAGGACAAAACTACCCATTTCGATGTTTTTTGGTTTAAAAATAGTTAATTCTATTCTAAGGGATGCGTATTTTGTCGTTCATGCATACTCTAGTTTAAGGAAGCTATTAGGGGTTAAAGTTACCTCTGTAAAATCAGTTTTTTTTTTAAATATCTTCTTAAAATCTCAATATTTTTTTAGTAGTTTAAAAACTAGTTGATATATTCAGCTACGGCGAAAAGTTCTTATGGCAACTCCCATTATTTGACGATTCGAGAAGTATTTCAAGGATTACTAGAAGGGTCCCTGAAGATCATTTTAGGAAAGTTAGAACCTCGTAGCTCATTT
>JAZBGW010000869.1:3606-19746 GCA_037464815.1 Mylabris variabilis
ATTGAAGATGATGCGAAAATTCAAATAGAAACATTACAAACAACATTAAAACAAGTACGTGAAGATTGTATTAAGAATTGTGCAAAGAAATATGAATTGGAAACTGCTGTAGATCAATTAAAAACAACACAAAAATTATTGGAGGAATCTCAACAACAAATTGGTATTTTAACTGAAAAACAACAAATTAGTGAGAATTTATTGAAAGAATCACAAGATAAAATCAATGCATTACGTAAAGATTTAGATGAATCAAAAATAGAATATTCCGACATTGTTTTAGAAAAAACTAAATTAACTAATGAGAAAACTTGTCTAGAACAAGAATTAGCGAATTTAACAACAAAATATTCATCGATTTGTCGACAATTAGAAGAATTAAAAAAAGAATTAGAGATATCACATGAAAATCATCTAACTGAATTGTTAACAATCGATGAACAAAAATCACGTTTAGAATTACGTATTAGTGAATTAGAATCAACAAATGCTCAATTACAAAATCGCCTAATTAAAATACAAACTGGCTATAATAATTATAATACAAATAATGAGCCGATTTTATTATCAAGTTCATTACCGAATTATCGTCGACAATTATCAGATCATTCCGGTTATACATCAGAAGAACAACAATTAATTGATAATAGAACTGGTGTTAATAATAATAATAATACATCATCAAATCGTATTGAAATCGAACGTCACGAGGGTAATTCATCACCTGATCTGGGTATTGAGAGTGATCATGGTAGATTTTCAAGTTTAGAAACCCATTTGAATGTACCAAGACCATTATTACAAACCCTTGAATTAACTGAATCGATGAATAATCTATTGGATGGTGGTGATAATAGATCTATACAGCCTACTAATTGTGGTGAGTTTTTTTTTATATATTCAATATAAAATCGAATTAATTTGACCTGTTTGTTGTGTGATAGGTGATGTGAGATGTTGTGAAAGAACGAAACTTATGATACACGAAAATAACGATTTAAAACGTGAATTATGCAAAACGAAACGGGTGTTGG
This sequence comes from Mylabris variabilis, assembly GCA_037464815.1. Taxonomy (NCBI): domain Eukaryota; kingdom Metazoa; phylum Arthropoda; class Insecta; order Coleoptera; family Meloidae; genus Mylabris; species Mylabris variabilis. Next base: position 4,641 of record JAZBGW010000869.1, read on the forward strand.
AAGAAACTGTAAATAAATTGGCTTTAGCTAATCAACGTAAAAAACAAATTGAGAAGAATATCTGCCGGCAAATACATAAAACCAGTCAAGTATTGAAGAAGGCTAAAGCTAATTTAGATTCAGGTTCAGAGACTGATTTATACAAAAAATGAAATTCCCCTTTCCTTCCTATTATTATTGCTATTATTTTTAGTTTATTATATGTATGTACATTTGTTCTTTTTTATAGTGATTTGTATAATAAAGTTGTTTCTTAATCATGTACTGTCCATATTGATAATAATAATAATAATAAGAAAATAGAAACAGAACAAAACAAATTGGAATGTGATACTTCCTGTGTCTTCTTGTGCCAATATATTCGTTTAAAATTCTTGTTGTAGCACTGTTCTTATTATTATTTTTCGAATAGTTAGTGTGCGAGTTATTCAACAGTATTGTTAATGATAAGAATGTATATTTTTAGAGATATGATATGAATAAAGTATGTTTTTTGATTTTTCTATAAATAGCGTCTTATTATTAATGAAATTACAAAATTTTTACAAAAATTAAACTAGTTTGAATTATACACAATTAGATTTAACACTCTTACCTACGACTAAAGTTAAGTTTCATTCGTTGTTTGCAGCTTATTGGTTTGTTGTCGAGCTACACGTAATAGAGTCTCACTACTCTCTAAAATCTGAGAGAAAAAACGAATTATTCAGAATTTATTTCGAATCATAATATTGGATAGTTGTTATCAACGAATTGATAATGAACAAGCCAAATTTTTTTAACAGTTGAATTTGTTTCCTTCTCTGGAGAAGATTAAGTAAAAATCACTGATAATAGTGATAATGTTTGATTGGATAATTCTGCAAATACTTGAAAGTACAGTGGCTCACGACTCACGAATAACGTCTAAGAACGGACACGGTTCTTTTTATTTACCAAGCAAATACAGAATTAATTATAACATAATTGAACCATAAGAACAATAAATTAATCGTTTTATGGCATAGTTTGTTACCCAAAAGACTGTAAAATTTACTTTGCTTTTCATTATTTATTTAAAAAAATTGATTATTGAAACGACGAGATTTCGGTCTCTGCAACCGTTCTTTTGAATAATTCTCCTATTCATTAATTATTGATTGCAGTAATTTGAGTAACGATTGCTTTCAGTTTCACTTAATAATCATAGTTCGTTAATAAGGAAACTGATTTTAATTGAATCAACTTTTTATTGCTTTGATAATTTTGAGCTCCAATTAATTCAAATTAAGAAAAATTTTGAAATCGTAGCATTTTTCCAATATTAAAATGTGTACACAGACTTTTGTGGGGTGCTGTCTGTCTTATTGTACCATCTACAAACAGCGGTTAAATAAAGTAAAATAAATGATGACAAATGCTAAATTCATTAACCAATAATTGGTATATTAGCAGAACTATTTTTAAAACGATAAAAATTTTGATTTCATTAAAAAAATTACCTTCTTAAATCCACTTTCAGTGCCATTAATTATTTTCTCATAATTTTCATACAACGATCGATGTTTATCTAAATTACTATTAACAACAGCCAATTTTTCATTTAAATGACGAATATTGTCCTCTAATTCACGTTTTTCAGCCTCTTCTTTATTGATAATTCGTAATACTTCGTTTCTTTTAATTTTCAATTCTTCCAAAACTATTAAAACAATTGAGGTTATGTATGCAATGTATTAATCAATTTCTCTAATTATACTTGATATACATACATTTTACTAATTCTTGATTGTAGGTTTGTAAAGTGGCCCCATGTTCTGACATTTTTAATAATACTCGATTAAAATGAATTTTTGAGGAAATTTAGAATTTTGAATTCAACTGTTCAACAATCAGTCAATCAACCAATCACAGAACGGCTGTGTTGTCGAATTGGCGAAAATCGGTCGTACTAGAGATGTGAGTGTGTATACAGTAGTTATAAAATACTAAAATAACGTATGTATTAAAAGTTTAATATCGACTTTTATACGGTATTGAAAAATAAAACATGCTGATATAATTCCTACCTCTTTGACATCTACACAAAAGTGAAATCAAAACGGAAAATATGAATTTGTAATATTTCTCAATTTTAAGCTTGAATATCAACAATTTATTCTTTTGTGTACGTATCTGATCAGTAATCACCTGAAAGTAAACGTATAATATAACTAAAAGCCTAATGTAATATGCAATGTGCATCTGCTTCTCATTTTTTTAAAATAAAATACGGCGAAAATTACCGTACAAACGGTATAATACTCACGTGTTGTTCAAAAAACATAAAATACTGTAAATTAACATCACTATACTCTATTTTCAAAATAGGAGGAGTGGTTTAAATTTTGTGCGCCTAAATGTTTCTTTCTTGTTGGTTATTTTACAGGCATAATGAAATAATTGGTAAAAAATAGCGAATAAGATATCTTCCGCAGGATCGGTAGATCTGGCATCCTTGCAACAACAGAATTTGACAGATTACGAATTTTGGCGCGAATCAATTAAAGACAATTGAGAATTTTACAAATTAGCTTTATTATCATTTTTTTCAATGTTCAATAAATAAATTAATTAATATTTATATAAAATATTCAAATACATAGTATTAGAGCACGAATTGTACATTATTTTAAAGTCAAACAGCTTTTGAATGAAGCATATGAACCGCCGACAATTTTAAACGTAAATAAACCAATTATAATTACAAGACTGTATAACGGTATCAATGTGGCTGAATAGATTTGGTATTTATTAAATAATGTTAAACACGATGCAATCAAATGTGTGACTACAACAAGACCAACTTGTAGAAAATTTCGATTATCTAATGCATTAAAGAATATAATATTCCATAATGTATTCAATAATATAAAACATAAGCCGATTGCTGAACTTGTTAGAAAGAACATTTCATTGCCACTCTTCAAACCCATCGTTCCTGGTCCTATACAATCAGCCAATACATTAACTAGCGAAAATGCACCACTACTTAAACCGAAACCTAAACCACTAACATACGCTAATATATGCTTATTTTCAATCAATTTCGTACTATCATCAGTGATTTTCTTTAAGCCATTCTCAGCTTTCCGTAATATCTTATAGACAACATAACGAAACATCTCTTGATAGAACACAGAGAAGATCATGCCAAATATTAAATCTTCTCGTAACGGCACCACAATAAACCACCATAAAGACGACAATAATAACGATAATAACCAGAAGAATGATGCAGCTATTAATATTATAATTCGTACAGGATCGTGGGCTATTGTAAATACAAACATAGCAAATGGTGGGCCAAATGCCAGGAATGTACAACCGAAAAATTCCACCAACGTCATTCTATCATCCACATGAAAATTCAATTCAATTATCTTAACTGAAAATATAATAAAATCAACAATTTATCTAATTATAACGAGTGATAACAACAAATTAACCTCACCCTAGACCTGTCAAACAGTTTTGTCAAAATTCGCCAACATCAAGGCGACAAATTTACTAAAACTTGACATTATCATCAATGACAATTTAGTAATTTTTTATACCGCATGTTGGCTATCTATATAACCTGATAATTGTTAAAAAACTTGTGTTATTAATCACACAAAAACGGTGATCAAGCGGATGTCACAAATATGGTAAATGAATTCATTAATAATTGATTATTTTTTAATTAATTTTTATTAATTTATTACAGTCAGGCAACGTGAATATCTGCGAGATTACCGATGAAGTCAAACGGGCTTTAAAAGAGTTCCGTTTTAGAAAATCTCAAGACACTGCAGCTCTAATTCGTATGAAATTTAATTCTGCAAACTTACAAAATTAAACAAATATCTGTCTTGTTTGTTTTAGTGAAAGTCGATCGTGAAAAACAACAGATAATAATCGATGATCAATTAGAGAACATCACAATAGAGGAGTTACAAGATAGTTTACAAAGTCATCAGCCGCGCTATATTGTTTTATCATACCGTCAACGGCACAACGATGGGCGGATATCGTTTCCGTTATGTTTCATCTATTTCACGCCACGTGACAGTCATGCTGAATTACAAATGATGTATGCCGGTTCGAAAGTCTCACTACAACACGAGGCTGATTTGAATCGCAGCTATGAGGTGCGCGAATTGGAGGATTTCACCGAGGAGTGGTTATTGGAGAAGCTGGGAAATTGAACAAAACAACTGCCAAATAATTAACGTTAATATAATAATCGATGCGAAATTGTATATTTTTAGAATTTATTTTGTTTATTATCAGTATTTATTAACAAAAGAATTGTTAAACATTCCAAAGTCTTAACACCAAAATACAACGGATTTTTTTGAAGAACAATTATAAATGTTAAAAATATAAGTTTGATTGTGATACAGATAGAGTTAAGTTTAGAAAATACATTTGTTCTATAGCTCTTTCTGTATTGTATTTTGTTATATATTTTATTACAATTTTTATATAATCAATACTTTTACATAATAAAATGAAATAAATTCAACCGTTTGTTTATTGTTAACAACAGAAACGTTGGATTTTTATCAAAAATTTATCAACAAAATTACTTAAAAAATCTCGGTTCTTATAATTTTCGAATTATTTCTAAATTGATTAGATAAAGCCGATTATCATAACAGCATAATAAACAAGAACCGAAATCTTTTATTATAAACTTAATTCTACTAATTAACGTGTTTTTAATTCGACCTGTTCTTCTGGAAGTCGCACGTATTCACGCCGAGATTAAACAATAAATCATTCTGCAACAAAATAATTTTTATTATAGATTTCGGTTCTTATCTGTATTAATCATTATATAAGTACAAGATATAATCTAATATTATCTATTAATAATTCAATTTATTTCACAGGAAAATCGAAATAATATCACGTCTTATGTTCCCTCTCTAATGTTATTACATACCCGTACAAATAATAAAAGAACGATAACAGATAGAAGGCTAATTTAATCCAACCTTCTTTCTGACAACGATTCAATACATTCGCATTTAATATACTTGTTGGATCATAAATACCCAAACCGGACATGACTGGACGATTCTTATATCGTATTATATGATAAATGATCAATGGCAGATTTATTAATACTGACAACCATTCACCGGCAGCCAAAAATAATATATTAAAGAATATATGTAGTAAATATTCCGGTAAAACTAGCTAGAATCAAATTATTATTAATTTTATAATCTAGCTTCAATTAAATCAACTTACTGGATTTAAACTATTACATTGATCTATTGGATTTTTGTAATCCGTTTTTAGTTCATCAAATGCAATTACGTGAAATAGTGAAAAAAATATTAAAAATGCATCAACAATGAGGGCAATGATATAGGAAAATGCCGGAAAATTAAAAGCCATCATCTAAACACGCACACACACAATTTTAATTATTTTAAATCTAATTAAGGGTAGGTTATTTATAATCTTATCAACAATAATTATCTAATTTCAATAAACTAATTAACTAATTAACTAAAGTAAATCGAAGTATTTTTTAGGTTACACATGTAAACGTCAAAATGATCGACAATCTGGTTTGAATAAGCGACAATAGATGGCGTACATCAGTTCATCTGAACTACTAGTTTTTTAGTTTTACAATTTCACCAAATTTATTAATTTTAATTAAATTAAATCAATAAAATTTCGAGTAAATTAAAGTTTGTTTGTTGTAAATCGTGTAAATTTGACTAGACTTCGGGAATACGGTCGGTAATTTCCGGTAATGATTGTGAGCGGTTAATTTGAAATTGCTAAGCAACACATTTTAGAATAGCTACTAATTATTTTAATGGAATAGTTTATTTTTTCTTTATAACAATAATCCTGATAATAAAACGTGGATAATGTGGAATTGTTGTTGTATTAGTGGTATAGTGGTAGTAGAAAACCCATTAAAATGCGATATAAAATAAAACACATGTTATATGGTGTATTTGGGGTCCAATTTCTAATGGGCTAATGATTTGCGCGAGCCAGCCAATTTGCTGCATATTTGCTGGTTGAACCGGCCAAGAGTCACGTTACTAAATACATAAACAACACACATATTTCTACATAAAATAATACGAGAAATATAAATTGCATACTGTTTCCATGTTCCTTTTTTTGTATTTTTCCCCTCTGGTTGTTGTTATTTTGTATTTTTCGTTTTCCCCTGTTGGTTTTGTTTATGTGTAAAATATATGATCGTAAATTTCAAATTGGTTTTAAAACAACAATAATAACAACAATATGAACAGTGAAGTTAAAGAGAACCGGAGTCCCTGTGCTCTTTAGGTCTGTATGTTGTTATTGTTGTTATTATTTTATGATATACATGTCGTTTGTTGTCGTAGAACACGCGTTCGATCTTTTGACCCTTAATTGAATGGCAGGAAAACTATAATTTATGTTCTAAAAGTGTTCCTTTTTTGTTCTGGAACAACATCCAGACAATGATCTCATGCAAAATAAGATTTTACTACGTTCAAAAAAAAAACTTTTTACGTTTAGACTGTGCAAAATAACGATTATTTTAAAGAATTAAAGTACGATTTAAGAATAGTGATTACTTGGATTTTTTCCGTTGTTTCTCAAATGAAATGATGAAATTTAATTGCGAAAGCAAATAATCCGGATTGAGGCAATACGTTTGTAATTTTGTAGATGTATTCATGCATGCTTTACTAGTTTATAATAATTTACTATTCAAATAATTCATGCAGAACTCGTAACAATATGATTTAGATTGAATTTCTCGAATCTTAACTTCCTCAATATATTTTAAAAATTATAAATTCCATACATTCAGATGGGTATACTTTATGATAATATTAGAATAGATGTGTAACTTAATATCTGAGATCTAGAGGGAGAATTACTCTAAATTCAAATTAATCGAGGTTTTAAGTTAAAAAGAGGGATGAATTAATGTCCTAATATCTACTCATATCTACTTAATTTCTCATTACAAAGTTCGAAGATTAGAAGTCATCGATTTTAGGCAAAAAACAGTTGTTCTGCACGACCCTCTAAGTATGTAAAGTACTCAAGTTCAACTTCCTAATTGTAGAAAAGTTGAAACAAGATTTGATTTTGATTCTCATAATTTTAAGTGAAATAAAGCACAGCACGTGAACGTGGAGCATAACTTGATGAATTCTTCACTAAAATTGACATCTAGTGATGATTTATTAGTTGATTGTTGTACACTGGAGAGCACATAAAAGAGACCGTCTCTTGAACGAGGTTCGTGTCTGTAGGTAGGAAGTGTTAGTTTTCTGTTCAGCTAAATACCAAAAATAGTGAAAGTTCTGTTATACTTTATACGACCGCCCTTAAAAGCCGGTTTTACACAACCGCACAAAAGTGATATCATTTATCTGCTCGCCACTGCACCTATACAGGGTAAATTTACCATCTAGGCACATATACTAAGTTGGTCAGTATAGTGAGAAATGTAGCAATTGGCACTCTTAATCCTCCTTTTTAAAAAGTATATTTCAAGTATTTCAAAAATTTTGTGTCGTATTTTTCTCAAACATCATGCGGTACATGACGACCTAAAGTATCAGACAGATGGTCAAAATTAAAAATTAACAAATTCATTATAATATTATAAAGTAAAAAAGTAAAGGGAACGGAAAGAAATCACTGACATTTGAACCTTTTTCCCTTCTCTGTCTGATACATTTGGTCATCCTGTAGCACATGATGTTTGAGAAAAATTCTACACAAAATTTTTAAAATACTTTTTTTGTGCCTTTTAAAAGAGGCGTTAAGAGTGGGTGGTGCCAATTGCTACATTCCTCACTACTGACCAACCTAGTACCTATATCTCTATCTCACTCAAATGTCTCTTCATTTCATTTAACTTGGGTGGAAACTATTAGGGATGTGAATCTCCAATGTGCCTAGATGATAAATTTACCCTGTATGTATAGCTCCCTACAACTGAGAGCAGTTTTTCCGCTCGTGTGAGTCAAGCTGTTTCTCTTGCAAGGGTAAGAATCACCCTCTTTAGAGAATTGCCATTTATATTCATTATAAAAATTGTTATTATAAGATACAATAAAGAAATGCAATTGTTATTTTCCATAAGCTCTTAAAGGTCAAATAAATAGGAATTTGAGTAAAAAATTGATAAAATCCAAAAAAAGTTGTTTCGACAAATAAAAGAAAAATTCTCCACAGGAGGATTGAACCCCGTACTTTTGCCAACTGTGCTATCTCATGTCACAATTATACGAATAACTTAATAATAGGTACTAAATGGACGCAATAAACTTGAAACTATTAAATGTTTTTTTCCCTCAAGATTGGCTGGCCATTGCGCTTTAGTTTTTTAACATGTTGTTAAAAGTATACTACAAGCCTGCAAAAGCTCGTTCCGAACTTCATTTTCGGGGTCGTGACCTCTCCATGTTAGATATAATAGTGTTGCTAGCATTTATTTTATTGTGGTACCTAACATTTTATCTTTTCACAATTATCGTTTTCTTTCCTTATTCTTTTGCTATTTTCTCACCTGTTAAAATTCTGTTATACCTTGTCCTTGTCAACTGCTCTCAAAAGTCGTTTTCACACAACCGCATAAAAGTTGGTTTCTTTTTTCTGCTCTCGAGTGTATCAATACAAAAATCACTAGGTACAACACATTGTAAATTTGAACTACCCATACTTTTCAACTATATAAGTAGGTAATCTGAATTATTGGCATGAGCTAAGACATACGTTCACCATTCTTCGCCTATTTTACTTGAAATCGACGGTTCTTTGCCATATTGTTTCATTAAAATAAAGCTCTTGATTACACTATTTTCTACGATAGATTTTGTTTAATAAAGTAATTGTTGATTGGTTTAAGAAATAATCAAGATCTAAATTTATTTCTTTTTATTTTCAGTTGGCGAGAACGAGAGAGGACAGCTCAGAGGCGATTTCTTTATTTAGGTATCCTATGAATAAATTTTAATTTTCGATTTTTCCTTGATTTCGAATAAGTTGAATCGAGAAGGTGTCTATTTAACTTCAGTGACAAAAGACAAGAGCATACTCATAAAGTGCTAGAGAAATAAGACGACTATACGTATGCAGATCTCCATAAAGGGCATAAAGTAGATAATAAATCGAACAAAAATAACTCTGATAATCTGTGTTCCTAATATAAACACCCTTGAGGATTTTATTCTTCGTCCTTTTTCAAAAAGATCTAAGTAGATGATGGTATTTTTGTTCTTTGACTCTTAATTTATAATTTTACACAAAAACCTCTTTATGTTTAAATGAATTATAGATATTTATATATATTTTTGAGAACGTATAAAACAGTAACACAGCTCTAATTACACTTTAATTCATTTGGACGTTTATCCGGAATTATTGAGAGTTATGCAATATCGACATTTTAAAATGTGTCCTAACAGTGTCCAGTTTTTGCCTAACATTAATTCGGTTCTGATTAAAATTCAAATCAATTAACCTAGTAACAATAATTTCTCTGTAATTTATTAAAATGGTAATTTTTTTAAAATCACTCTGTATATTATATTTATTATATTACATCGTGTATGTATTGACTTTTATGATGGTAGAGGCGTGTCAGAACTATCTAAATTGAAACACGCCCGGTCACGCCATTGGAAGTAACAAACTAAACGTTGATTGGTGGGGGGAAGGTAAATAGGAGGGTGAATCTGAATTTCCATTGTCTCTAGGATACCACCACCTTTTTGTTGCCTAGAACAACACAATAATAACAACAAAAACAACAGAGATAATAAACGTTATTATTTCGACCACCATTTATAAACGGACATAATATTGATCTGTTTTCATACGAAAAGGTAAAATAAATATATACCTACAAGTCGTTTTTAGATAGGAATAAAAAAAAATACAGAATTACCTTATCTATGGAAAAGGTCTATCATACATGTTACACTATCAATACTTGATGTATGAAGTAAATTCAACCTAAATTTTATGCACATGGATTTGAGTACGTAGGGCCGTAGCTTAGTTCGGATGCTTATTGACCCTATTCACAGACTGCTCAATTTTCCACTGAAAAAAAAACAACAACGAACTTTGGCTTAATTATTTTACACTTATTATTTATTATAAAATAATATTTGAAATAGCCTAACATTATTTTAAGAAATACATTAATAAAAATCAAATGAAATAAAAGTGTAATGAAATAGCGTTGTACTATTATCAGCATATAAAAGAGACCAAGTCTTGAACTATGAATATTACGATTTTGGCTCGTGTCAGGGTGTTTTTCTTGTCAGGTTAAGAAGGTGGGCAGGTTCTAAAACGAATTTCCAATATTTTCTGGAAAATATTATCATGACGGCCCTCAAAAGCCTGTTTTACATAGCCACACAAGAAGTGCTCACTTTATATGCCTGTAATAGTACAGCCAATATACCTACATATTAATTTTATTAGGGGAAACCGGGGTAAATTGAACCATAAAAAGTCAGCAGTGATTCAATAATTTATTTTTACAATCAGTTCTTTCCTAAATAATTTTAATATAAACTTTCATTTTCAATAGATATTCATCAATTATATAAATTAATCATTTCAAGAAATTAGTATTATTATTAATGATTATATTTAAGTAGTCGAAAAAGTGCAATTGGTCCCAGGACCGGGATAAATTGAACTTGAGTCAGGGTAAATTGAATTCATGCCAAAAAATATTAGAAAATAATTATTCATACATATAAAATTATCCTCTTATTAAATTATTACTTGTATGGTTACGATAATTGCTTCTATGAGTGAAAATTTTCAAATCAAAATAAATAAAAATTTCAATAGTAATTATGTTATTTAGCGCTTGAAAATTAGTTTTGCGGCCAAACACCAGAGGGCTATTTAATTAACATGGTCGTTAGCTATCTGTATAGTATGTAATTTGTGTCGTCTACGCGCATACTGCTGCGCTGTCACCCAGCTATTTTACCTCAACCAATTTTCCTCGAATTACATTTTGATAAGAATATTTTTTAAAATAAATGTATTTTATCCGTTAAATATTTTTATGATGGTTATTAAATAGTTTAAGGCAGAAGTCGATGAAATAAATTTTAATGTATTATTTTAATTTAAAAATTAAAATCACAAAAATAGTGGTTAGGAAGCATCAAAACAATAATTTTGCCTTTTTTTTCAGCAATACGCTATTATACTTCATTGTTTTTGATTTCATCTGTGTACATGTATTTATATTAAAATAATTACAGAAATACAACGTTCATTTTACCCCGGTGTCCCCTATTTTATTAAATATTTTTATGATGGTTATTAAATAGTTTAATGATTGCAGAAGTCGATCAAATAAATTTTAATGTATTATTTTAATGAGAAGTATTTGTAAACTAAAAATTAAAATAACAAAAATAATGGTAGGAAGCATCAAAACAAAAATTTCGTCTTTTTTGCTCAGGAATACAAAAATTCAAAAAAATCATTGTTTTCTTTACCTGCACCACGATATTAGACTTCATTGTTTTTGATTTCGTGTATTTATATTGAAATAATTACAGAAATTCAATTTACCCCAACGTTCATTTTAGCCCGCTTTCCCCCGCTGATCAGTAATTATCAGTGGCGTAAAGTACCTACACCCCCACAAGCCACGCAGTGCAGAGTGGCCCATCAGCACCAGAGGAGGCTTAACAAAGTTTAAATCCCTTTTCTTGAAATATAATGATTTATTTTTAAGTACTAGGTAAGTAATTAAGTGATAGCAATGAATAGAGGTGCGCTTATGTTGGGGAGGGAATGCTGAGATTTTTCGTTACACCACTGGTAATTATTAAAAATATTTGATTAATGTAGAACGAATCTTCATTATTATTGCAATACGAATTGAAATTTATTCATTGTAAGTCTCAAGAACTGTTGGTTGGCAATCCTGAATTCACAAAATTAGAGAAAATTAAAAAAAACACAGTTTATCGATCTTCTCGAATATTTAACCTTTCAAAAATCTTAAATGCAACTCCTACAATCACTAATTCCACGTAAAAAACTTTTTAAAAAGCTTTTAGTCAACTTGATCTAAATCTTAGCATTTATTCAATGCTATAGTCGTTGCCAAATAACTTTGATCTTCGAAGACTAACGAGTGAACTAATAATTGTCATTTAAAAGAAATCCCACATTATAAATTTAAGCAGTGGTACCACAATGACATACATTCATTTTTATTAACTGTTATATTAAAAATGGGGTATTTGTTTTCATTATGTTGTATGTAATTTTAACATTAAATCAAAGGCAGCTAAGTTTTCAATTGTTTTTTCAGCATTGCCATGTTTTAAAAACCATTTTTGTTGAGTGTCAGTGTTTGTATTGTCTATATTATAATACTTTTTCATAAAATGGAAAATGAAGATTATAGACCAAGTATTCCACATGCAGAAATTTTACTTTCAACGTTTTTATAAAGAAGAATTAGCGATGTTTTATAATACATATAAATAATGTGATTGTTTGCGTTCATTATGTTCATCATTTTGTTTGTTAAGTTGTAAGGAATAAATAATATCTACAGTCGTTGCCAAATAATTTTGATCTTCAAAGACTAACGAGTTAACTAATAATTATCATAAAAAAGAAATCCCACATTATAAATTTAAGCATAGTTAGACAAAGATGCCAATAAAAACACAGTCTTGAGATAACGATTTATGGCTCCCGACACGTTAAGCGATCATCCTTTTTTAATACGTTGCATAGGACAAAGACAGGTAAACATTCTCTTGTCGTTCTCGCCATAGTTGTAAAAATCAACACGGGAATTGTTTTGATTTAAATTTGTCAAAGTATTGAAGTTTTTGCTTAATTTTGAGCTATTATCTGGCAAATGGCTGGAAAACAATTTGTAATTAATTTGTTAAATATTTTGAGCGCGAAAAACAAAACAGAACAATACATTAGTCAAATGCATGCTTATAATTTTTCGTCTCATTGTTAGTTCATACGTTTCTTAATGGCGACCGGGGATCAAAGTTATTTGGCGACGACTATAGATATATACATCTAGTATTGAAGGTGTTTTGTAAATTTCTATAGAAATTTACAAAATCAACACCTATAAATTGTCCAATAAATCTCTTAATATATCTAGGTAGGCCAAGTTGAATATGTTTCATTATAATTTGTTTTATTGCCTTACTTACACACATACTTAAATATTTTCATCTTGTCCTCGAACTGAATTTGTGATGCAATATTATTAATAATAATTATGTTGTAATTATAAAAAAAAGTAGGTTAACACCTGATTCATATTGTACGTAAGTACATGTGTATTGTTTTCATAATTTTAATAAGACTTACTTAGCTTTTATTAGAGTTGTATGACGAAGTGTATGTGTTATATTTTGAAAGATCGCTGAGACAAACAAGAAAAGGCCAGTAGGTTGCTGAATCAGCTATAGAATTATCAACTGAATTTTACAATTTACACCAATTTTAATTTGTTTTTTTATTTGCCTATTTTGTACAAATAATAAACCAATAAATGCCAATAAAAAAAGTTGGGAATTGTATGGTTTAAATAATTGTAGGTAATTTACACAAACCTATTGCATTTCATCATTGCATATAGGTATAGTTAACTCACAACTTTAAGAGAGTAATAATTGAATTTCCTAACTAACCACAACTTAACGATTCTGTCAATCAAAACAGATAATAAACCCTTTTGTTGAGGGTTTTTTATGGTCAACATATGCTGTAAAGCGGCCAGTTCCGTAATTGAGTTGCAGGTGCTAAAATAATTTTTTTTATTATTCTCTTAAAATTGTGAGTCGACTATACATTGGCGGTCAAAAAAAGAGACCGAGTCTTGAGCGAGAATATCACATCTTTTCGTTCGTGTGAGACAGGCTATTATTCTCGTTAGGCTAAGAAAATAGACAGGTAGGGAGTGTTAAAACGAGTTTTCATCAGAAAATATTTTTTGATTCAGGTAAATACCCAAAATGGCAACAGTAATTGAATATCTTTCTTCTCAAATGCTCATTTGTTAATATTCTAGTACATTGTAATGACCGGCCTCATAAGCCTGTTTTATACAGCCGCATAAGAAGTGGTCTCTTTTTTATGACCGCCAGTGTAGCTATACATTGATGGTCTTTTAAAAAAAAAATCATCAGTTCATCATTTTTCTAATTGTTCCTTGAAATACAAGGTCCACATTCCATATAAAGGCATCTATTGTACATATCGCTTTTATTTTTAATTCAATAAAAATGACACGAAATCACTATCACTAACTGTATCTACATGTTTAAAATGTGATTTAATTAAATTATCACAATTGGCCTTCATTCAATTCTCAATTTGCTACACATACCTACACGTATGTGTATTATAAATTAAATAGATTGGCGCCTAAATTCTGCTTTTGTTATAGTTTTATTCGATTTTGTTGTAATGCCTCATTGTGTTTAAAATATCCATTGATATTCGATAATCGTTCCCAGAATTGTTTGTATTTCTTAGATACTGAATTCACCAAAAATTTCGTTTAAAACTTATCGGAAAATAAAATTAAGAGAAAAAAAAGGAACATTATTCAGAGCTCATAAACTTTAATTTAATGTTTTCAAGTATCTAAGCGAATATACGTTAAAGTAAAAATTATATTCCATCTATAAAAAACGGTCAACTTGGTTTTAAAGTTAATTACAAGAAACTAACATTAATGTAATCAGTTCTTGTAATGTTTTTGTTTATTTTACATAAGTCTGTCTAACTCGATATTTGTTCGTTTTAAACTAAAAGAAGTAATGATTAAAGTCGGGTTTACACAGGAAAAGTCACTAGAAAAAATACACTAGATCTTTTTGGCGGTAAATTTAAATATGAGTTTTTATAATTAAGGGGATTCCGGATATAGTAAGTCGATTCGGCGTGAGAAAACAGTGAATTTTTAAACAGCGACTACTCGGTTGTTTGTCAAGATATTGTACAAAAATTAATGTGCGTTGGATAAAGAATTTCATGGTGCTTCCTCCAAAGCTTTTTATTTTGGAAAAGT
>JAZBGW010000870.1:2612-19745 GCA_037464815.1 Mylabris variabilis
CTAGGTAGAACTGTTTGAGAACCTCGCTAATCATTAAACAATGATCTTGTACAAACCTATACGACATATGATGAATGTTTAACTCCGTATTTGATCTACACCGTATCCATTTTGTGTATCGACGTTAAAAGCAACCGTACATCTTCAGCCAACATCATGACTTGACAAGACAGAAAGATAAACACAATCACTTTCAACGCTACACGTTCCTCTTTCGTTCGTTCATTCGTTCATTTCCTATTAAGTAGCTTAATGGTTGGGTTTAGTACGTTTCTACTTGGATTATGTTTCAGTGCTAATGTGAACTTGGCTAAGTTGTTATCTGGGGATCAAGAATTCTCTCCGCAACATGTCTACGTTTCTTTTTCTCTTTATTTAGTAAACGAACAAGAAAGATGTGACTTTATCTAACAAATTAGAAGACTTAAAAAAAAACTTAATCCATCATAGGGAATTGAGATCGAACAAATAATCAATCGAAATTTTAACTTTTTCATTATATTTTATAATCGCGTTAATTAACGTAGAGATTAAGATAAAATTCAACTTGATGGGATTCTTTTTAATTTCAGGACCACTATCATTGATTCATCAACGCTGGTTAACTGTAGCAGTGGAGGAACTTTAAACTTTACGCTTTTAAATGAAAAAGTAAAACAACCGCCTGGGTTTCTTTTTTGTCTCGAGGTAAGAATCTTTTTCAATTAGCCCAACTTTCCTCCTGACAATAAAACAATTATCTCTACCTAAAGTACTACATTTACTTATTTAACCCGAAGACTTACACACAGCCGACTTTAGTTGTTTTAGCTTGTTTTTCTATTGAAGCACTAACAAGTTGTGAGTCTAATAAAAATGCTCTATGCTTGTGTCGAATCAGGATTAGAAACTTGAACATGTTCCAACGAAATTCATTTATATCAACTTAGGTATGGAGTTGAAAAGTTAAAAAAGTAGCGTATTTGGTGTTCGTTTGAAGTTTTGTTTTAAAGTTGAGCATTCGAAAGCGTTTGCTTAATCTGTATGTGTCATCCAGTACGGTGATGATAAAAGTCCCAGTATTTCTCGTAATATTCCATTTAAAATCGCCGTACATAAAGAGGGCGGATGCTCTATCTGCTTCATTTAGTCACTCGTTCTGACTATGTTTGAAAATAATAAACCGGCGACGTGTTTCGTATGTAAAGGACGATCGTCTATTAATTGAAGACGACAATACACTAGGGACTACTGACATTAGTAGTATAGTCATGATGATGGTTTATTTTTCATATCGTTCACTATACGTATATAATAATAATAATAACAGCCCTTAACCTGGATTTTAATTCGAGGATTTACGCATAGAAATTGGATAATTTATCTTTTGTGTCCCTGACAACAGACATTTTAATCAGATTTTCAGTTAGAGTTTTGCTGAAATGATGATGACTCCTCATAAATAAATGATGGTGGCATGTGGAAAATTAAAATATAAAGTCATCAACCCGACTCTAATATACAAAGTGCAAAACATTAGCAAGGCTAAGATCTATGTTGTGCTCGTTCCGTATATGAAACTTAAACTGAAAAATATAGCCCTTGTTATCTCCTTTAGAGGCGTATTCTCGTGTCATAAACCATCCCCTGTCCGCCCTTTAGTTCAAAAATCCAATAGATAAAGTTTTAAAAATATACAAAAAAGGGTAATTTTTGAATAAACTTCTCTAATTATTCAAATGTTGTAGCAGCATCTTGTCTGTAGTGTACCCAGTAAACGTTACAAATTTCGATCTTTCAGTCCATGAGTTAATTAAATGAAAGGTCCTGGAAGAGTTGAAAGTTTTCTGTGCTGATTTGTTTGCTAGTTCGAGCTTTTGGACCGTCTGAAATTGACACATTTGGATGAAGTTGTTTTTGTGGAAACTACAAATGTAGATTTGATGGATAAGCAATCAACCAATTACAACTGTCAGTCAACAGAATTCACGACAATATAGATAAATAATACGATAATTCCCATTATTATTAACATGTTTGTGTAATTCGACCATCAAGTTAAACGACGAAAATATGGAATCGAGAAAAATTACTCGTACAGCAATTTCCTGCTTATAACAGTAAATATTTGTACAATTTCATCTTCAACCTGTACGCTTATTCCAAACCGCAATAAACGAAACATCATAAACCAAGCGTTTCAATGAACCTTTGACAAATTTAATATCGGGCAACTCCTATAAAATAAAACATAACGATTGAGTCTAGGAAAGTTAAATCAACTTGAACGGAATGAACTTGTATAGACTGAAAATTTTCTATTCGAACGTTCAACGTAGAAAAAAATCGCTTCATTTTTATTTCTTTAAAAAATTCCCAACAATACAAAGACAGGGAAAAAAACAACAACTAAAGAGGATAAGTATTCTAATTTAATTTGTTGAATGTTTCGCATAAAAGCTGAATTAATCTTTATTCATGACATGGTCGTTGTAATTCCTGTTGAAAATTGTTGTAATGTTAATTTATTTGTAAATTCAATTCATGGACAGTTTTTTTAATTGCTTTCATACACACATTCTTTCTATTTTTGGTGGTGTTTCAAGTGAAACCCATAGAAATTTCATTATTACAATCAAACCGATTATTCGCTCGTTAAAAACAGACAGACTAACTGAATAAAATTCCAAGTTGAATTTACCATGAGAATTTAGCAGGGCAGGAAGCCAAACGGATGAGATTTCCTGTTATTTCCATATTTGAACGGTCACAACTGAATTTTTCAACTTAAATTAAATATAATTTATTCACATTATGGACGTTCTAAAGTTACGCAGGATAAATCCAAGCAATTCAAATTTATACCGATAACTTAATATTCGTTTTCCTTTCTTATATAAAAAATGACAATAAGCAGTTACTAAGTAGATTACAAGTTTTATTAGACGAATTCATGACGGTAGGTTCGTACTATCTTGTAACTTTTTCAATTTTTTTTTATGCAAAGCTGCTTTACTTCAAATATTTACATTGAATCTCTCCTTTTCTCTCTACTATTTCCATTGTTTCTATTATTGTATTTTTAATTGACAACGATTTATACGAATTTATTGGCAACAATAACAAATAAAATAAATTCAATGTGTATGTTGAATTGATTAACATTCATTTACATACAAATTTGTGTTGATAAACGCAATGTTGTTTAAAAACGAAATTTTGAAGCTTTTCATTTTGAAGAAATACGGCTAATTAATAAAGTTGATTGCACTGTTCAAAAGTCTTTTGAAAATTACCTTGTTTATATAACAACAAAATTTTGTGTAATCAAAAATTGTCGAAATTATATGCCCGTCATAGATTCGACAAATTTTATGCTGTACATAATTTCAAATCTACAGCCAGTCATGGTGCATATCTAATAAATGAGAGAATTTATATTTGTATTGTTCAAACTCAAAAAGATATTTGTACAGGCAACAGAATCCATTATTACTGACTTTAAACAGACACTGCCTGAAAGATATGAGTGAAATTCCAGTCATTCTTCAAACAATAAATAAATAAACCAATATGCCTCGCAAACAGAATGAGAAACGCCAATGTTGAAGTTCTTCAATACTTACAGAGAATATTGCGAGTGTTTAACATAAATATCGACGATTGCTTTTTAAATCATTGTCATAATTTGAACTGTGTCAATTTCGAATCCTGTCGAGTAGCAGCGATACGAAAAGCTTACTATTTACGAATTAATTCGAAAATAATCCGATTTTAGAAAGCTTAAAGATTGCGATCTGAATTACCACTTGTATCGGATTATTTTCATCGATTTTTCATCGGTCTATTCTAGTTATTAATTCGACAATTACACAGTAATTATAATTAATAGGTAATGGTTTAATTTTAGGGAGCCACTACAACTATTACGCATTTGATAATTATAATCAAATGTTGCTTTCGATACCACGATTAGAGATCTAGTGATAGATAACGGACTATCAAATAAAGCTCTTAGTATTCGTCAACACAACACCATTTGTCACTTTGTAGTAGTCGTTTAGAACAATGCAATTCCACTATTTCGTGTCGCATATTCATCTTCCTACCTGTATATATATACATTTAAATATATAGTATACAGTACGAATTCAGTTATGGTTGAAGATAATATAGCATATACGATGACTGATTGTTGCCGTTCAAATTTCATTTTACAATAAATTGAAACGTTTTCACTCCACTTTCTATACCAATTTATCTTTTACGAATATTTCAAATATATAGGTATAAGAGTACGTAATCAATTACCCATTATGCTCCGGTATTTATTATAAATCCTCAAACAGAATTTTCTGTTAGGATACGGTGAAAGCCGCTCGAAATTACACAAGTTCAGATATTCCTCTCATACATAAATTAACAAATACACATAAATATTTTCTGTATTTTGAGACTAACCAAAAAAAGTACACTAAACGATGAAGAGGACTGTTTAGCATTTTATCAAAGAATTCTACAGACAATACCGTTTATTTTCCCACCCAATTCACCCGTTTTGTCGTATAAAATGTTGGTAACATGTGGCATTTTTTCGACATTATCAAACTGAAAAGCATTAAATATATATGTGTGAAATACTAGTAAAATACGAAAAAATAAAATCGTTGCATATTTTAGGATTAAAGTATTAGAGCTTTTAAATAATCTGGCGGCATTTAATCGATAAATCCAACAAAATCTATAAAATAACATTATCGTCTATTTTACAAGGCAACGTCACCTTTAAATTTTTGTTGTAATTCGTGTACCATATGCAATATGGAAATTTTCGTTGAATATATTGACGGTGGTGGCAAATTATTCTGTATGTCACACATTGGAATTTTCCATAAGAGTCTTTGATGTTAAAAGAACAGTAAGGTAAAGGAGATATACTGGCGTCTAGTCTACACAAATTCGTGATTAACCGAAATGAACCAAACGTGCGGTAATGGAAGTAGTTGCTACAGTATAAAAGACCTGTAAAAACAATTATTAACAAGAAACAAATATTCACATTATTACTATTATTTGAAACGTACGTTTTTTGTTCGACAAATACGGCTTTATAGGCGAAACGTTCGTATAAATGTAGAGAACTTTCTGAACGCGAGTTTAAATAATGCACGGGACTTCTGGAAACATAAAGAATTCTATGCTTTGCGGAAAGTTTATTGGGTTAAACGGCTGAACGATACTGAAAGGGTTCACAGTTTTGTATTTTGTAAATTTATTCATATCACCCAGACACTAGTCAGAAATGATTATTATTTAAGCAAAAGAATGCTCAAATTTAAATTACAGAATCTTCTCTCTCCTCCGATTCCTGTAGGTACTTGTTCGTAAATAGAAAATTTCAATCAGACTAAAATACTCTGTGTAACTCCTTGAGGAATTTCCATTATAAATGGACACGTTTCTTTCGTATTAACCAATTTCGTAAATTTAACAAAAGGGATTATTTGCGAATAAAGACAGCCGTGTTTTTTTTCCTTTTGGTTTTTGTCAACGTGTAAGCTTTATAACAGTACGATGGGTATTCTCCAATGATCTCCTTTAAATCAATAATTCTGTTTTTCTTCATCGCCTTTGGGAGTCTATATTAAAGTCAATGTAAAACAACACTGCCAGTTGGAACGTATTTCGATGTAGTTTAAGACGATCTGCTAATAATTCACAGTACCGTTCCCCTAGGACTTGTACGTTTTCAAATAGGCACAACGGCGGCCAACCAAAAACCCAAGCACAGCACTGTGTATTCAAACATTTTGTATGTACTAGTGTAACTGGGGGAGTATAGAGGAGTAGTTTTAGTTGTTGTTGTAAGGCTCGTTCTCTTCTACATTAGTTTTAGGGATAGAAGCACACATATACACACACAGATATTGAACGTTCCGATTCAGAAACGTGCCGTTTTATTAATACTCAGGGAATTCTAAGCCGCTCCTACACGATTCGTGTCTGAAACAGTGCAGGAACTTGAAAAACTGTAATGTAATAAATAGTTGTGATAAATTTACAATAAAATTAACAATTTATCCAGATACTCGTAAAGATCAAGGTAAACGCTGTAATGTATGAAACAATATAGGAAATAATGATGCAGTATCTTATATGGTGGGCTATTATGCAATGCATAATCTGTTCCTTGACTACCCTTTAAATACTTGATGTACATCACCAAAGTTTGGTGAAATTCAGCTTGCACACAAAACCCTGTAGACGTATTATGTATTAAAGAGTGTTATACAACGTTGCTGTTAATATTAGAACCTCATTCTACTCTTTATAGAATTCTAAAAAGAGGATCAACCGGAAGCTGACAACTTAACAATCATCCAACAACAACAACAACAGAAAAAAGGACGTCAAATGTCGAGTGTCGAGATATTGAAATTTAGATTGACTCTTCTCGTTAGAGACTATTTTTATTGACTGCTAACGAAATTTAATAAAATCAAGCACATCACTGGTTTACAATACGAGCATTTCTTGCCGAAAATCCACGATATCTTCACAATAAAAAAAAATATCTTGATTTTTTCCACAACCCTAAAGTTTTTATTTCGTTTGATTTTAACAGTCGACAAGATTGTATCGTAGAAAGAAATTACCATCATTTGCTTTATTTTATGCCAACTTTTATGTTGTCAGACAAGAATTAATTTAACTACATTTTACTTAATTAAGACGACATAAAATTCGGCATGTAGAAATGGTGGAGGCGCCGTTGACTTTCTTATTTACTGTTGTTAGTCTGATGTTTTGGAAGACACCATCGGGAATTATTGACATGAATAAGCCGGATTTGAATGTCTAGACGTAAAATTGTACAGGTTTTGTAATAATACTCGATTTTTGCATGCCATCTGTGTGTGTAATCTGACTTGGACTGTGTTTCCGTACAATCTGCCCGACTCTAAAAACTGATTTAAAGAAGGTTCATTACTTTTTCTATTGACGGAAAGTGTAAATATTTGTCGAAATAAGATTTGAACAAGGAATGGAAACCTTCCAACTTCTATTACAGTCTATTCGTTCTTCGAATATTCCTGTCAAGAGAACAGTCATTTTTACTTCCCTTATAATTCAATTATTTATGAAATTTTAATTTGAACTTCTCTAATTATTTCCTTTTATAACTAAATGGATATTTATTTTCCAACGGTTTTTTCGAAATACATCACTATTGAATGCGAGAACTTTCCGTAAAAAGCACAGAAATCGATAAAATGACACAAAGATAGAAATCTTGCATGCAATTCGGTTATTTCGTTTTGATTTATTCTCGATAATTTCAATCTTGATGTATATTTGTTCCAGATTCGTCTCTGTTGATCTGTTAATACAGTTCAACACAATTTTATCAATAAAAGCGAAAAGATTTCACACATTTCCACAGAATATAACACGGAAACGGAATTAAAAATCGAAAATTGTGGCAAACCACATTTTCAAGAACGATGATTACATCCTGTTTTTAATGAAAAAATCCATCGCTCGATTAGATTCAGTGTGATAAATGTAAGGAATCAAACACGCGAAATATTGTTATAATAAGTAAAATGACTTTTTTCGGTGGGGTTGTTCTAGTTCGTACAAGCTTCGTCTTTGGATTGAATTGTTCGTTATGTGAAACAAAGACCTATAACTAATCCGATGGGTTTGTACTAGCCTTGTCGACAGTTTGAATAGAAACTGATTAAATGGTAGTATTTGCTCTTTAGATAACACGACTTGCCAACTAGTTCTACTGTTAACTATAACTAATTGAAATTAAATTTTCAACAATTCTAATTTACACTATTTTATTCAATTCTATTTATTTCAACATTGAAGCAGGTGTTTTATTATAAATTCGTCTATTATTTTCTAATACAGTACACACATCTATAAATAGATTTAATATTTAGTCTCAGTCTTTATATGTCAAATTGATAGACAGCTACATTTCAAACAGTAGTATTGTCGCCTTTTTTTGAAAATATTGTAACAACAACAATAAACATCGTGTACAGTGACAAAGAAGGATACGATTCTAAATGAAAATCCAGCGGATGATAAAGATGCTGGTCGAAAATTTAAATCAATCTAGAGAAAGACAATTCCAATTTAGTCGGCCAACGAATGAATGTAACAAAAAAAAATAATGTGTCTCTTCGTAACATTGAAGAGGAAAAATTGCCCTAAAACCCGACTCGATAAAATAAAATGTGTCACCAGAGATATGAAATATATGGATATATCACAACAACATGAGACGAAGAAGAAGACGAAGAAAAAGACACATTATCACACACCCAAAAAGCACACATACTATACATAAAAAAAATTATAAAAGATAATAGAATCTTTTACGCGCCTAAAGACAAATCCTGTAAACTCTAGTCCGACTTTTTTACGATTACAGTTATCAGGTTTATTATTCCAACGAATGTAATGTATATTAAAGGTACCTACAAGTTCATATGTAGCATTCTTTTTATATATATGGATATATTAAAATTTCGTCTGAGCTTACTTTAACTCCATCCCTGTTTCAGTTTACTTTAGTGAGATAGAGAGGCGGACTCGTTTGCCTAGTTGCTAGGAAGCCAGCGGTATAATTATGTTTGCTTTTCTTTTATTCGAGTCCTCTCAGGACTGTATGTCATAAAATTGGGACAGAATAAGAGATTCCTCTTTGCTATTGCATTTTTAATAAGACCGCAAAATAGGAGTAAAATCTCACGCTATCATATACGTTTATTTGCAATACACTATATACGTATATAAGAAGACCTGGTCGACGTTAGTAGCCAATTTAGAATTCTAAAGTGAGCTCATTCTGGATTTAAAAGAGAACCGTACATATTCAATGGCAGTGTTATCGTGATTCCTACATCTATTTATCAAGTCTCTTGATTAACGTCACTGCCAAAACTGCAATCCACTTTTGGATGTATGCAAGTCGGCCTCGGTATCGATCCTCTTCATCTGGATCGAACATACAGGGTGATTCAAGACGATGGCCCATTAATTATAAGAAGTTCTAATTAACTGAACTTTCTCCAGATATTGTTTTCGTTGTTCTAGCAACCTTCCTCTCTTACATTAAATAAGATGGTATATTTTTTATTGCATATTTGAATTCTTTGATGAAATCGAAGGGAACTAGCGCTGAAAGTTTTTCAGATATTTAGACTTTTAGTGCAGTTTTAAAATTTGCAGTGTTTGATTGAAAATTTCATATTTTTAAAACCATAGCATTTAAAATGTTGAAACTTGGAATTTAAGTACTAAAAATGACATATTTTTTATCAATTTAAACAAGATTATCGTTTAGCTGAAATAAAATTTTCTTTCAGGAAATTTTCAAACTATAATATTAAACAGAACACCATATTTTTCTTTATATGGTTGGATAGAGCAACGTTTTTTGTATCAAAGTGTATAAACACTCCCTACACCTATCTTTAATAATTTTTCAGTTGTTTCAATTTTTGGCGAGCCAGCGACGAAATCAAATTTACAAATCAACGACGGCGTGAGAGAGCACATTTGGCATTAAGAAATGCCAAGATACAAATCCACACCTGCCCTGAAGTAATGCCAACAGCGGTTCTGAGGCAGGGACGGAGAGGATCAAGAAAAAAAAAGACCGTGGATCTAGCACGTTAAGAAGTTCCTCTTCAATTTCTTCAAAGAATTCAAAAATGCAATAAAAATATAACATTCTATTTAAAATAAGACAATAGGGTGCACTACCTTATATAAGGGAGGTATTTAGAACAACGAAAATAATCTCTAGAGAAAGTTCAGGGACATGACAGCTATATACCCAATTTCAACAACTTCCATCAATTAGAACTTCTTATACTTTTAATGGCCCATCTTTTTAAATCACCCTGTATAGAGATACAGTACAGATTTTAGATAATAATCGATAATTAAATTAAAAATAAAAGTTTAAAATAGCTCTAATATTTTACAACAATTAAGAGTCTTTGTAAGAGCCAAATCCACTGCTCAAGTCATTTAAGCAAAACAGCATTTGGAACGAAAAAGTGGCCACTTAAGTTGGCATTTTGCATTGAAATATTCACATTAACACTAATACCATGTATTTAATTGTGTGTTAAATCACTAACATTGAATGCTTCCAAATTAGCTTAAACTACAATTCTCATTAGATTGTCGCCAGTTAAGAAATTCTAGAGGTTTGTCCTATTTAAGTCTGAAACAGATTGTGTTAATTAACTAAATATACTACAATTGTACCTTTCATTCGTAATAGCAATAGTCGTAGAATTGCCTAAAGAATTCTACAATGATTAAAATACAACATTATTATAAGAGCGTTAATGAAATATCACCAAGTTGTTGATTTTATAATACCAAGTTGGTGTTCTAAATGTAACAAATTCCTATGGAACTCTTATTAGTTGCTGGGTAATTTGAAAAATGTTTCAAGGACTTGTAGGGGGGTGTTTGGAGATCATTTTAGCAAAATTAGAACCTCGTAGCTCATTTGTAAGTCCCTCTAAAACGCTCGTTTTTGACGATGTCGGGATCTTCAAAAACGAGTTATACACGTTAAACGACTTAAAATGATTCAAGAACTCTCCCAACATCATTTTTTTCTATTTTGGAATGTAATGGAGATAGAAAAACAATGTTGGGAGAGCCTCTGAGTTATTCTAAGGCGTTTAACATGTATAATTCGTTTTGTTCGACTTCTAAGTGAGCTAAGAGGTTCTAATTTTGTTAAAATAACCTCTATGTACCCCCCTATAAATCTTTGAAATATTTTTCAAATCACCCACCAACTAATAGGAGTTCCATACGTATTTGGTATATTTACAGTAGCCACGAGGTACAACTGCAAGATGGAATCCTCGAAATAATTTAGTAATGGAAAGGACCGAAGTGACCCTCACACACAATATCCATTTTTGGCCTATATAAATTTTACAAGTCCAACAATTTAGAACCTATTATGTTTAAGTCAGTTTAAATATTGAGAGAAAGTGGATAATATATTAATAACAGTTTAAATTATATTCAAGAGGACTAATATTTACTTTCATTGACCATAAAGCACACAAGCAATTCACCATTTGAATAAATCTCGAAATAATTGCTTTCATTGTGGATTATTTAGGATCCCTATAAATTGATCGAAATATAGTGTGTATATCAGAACTGGATAATATAGGAATTTATACAGGGTGAGTTAATACTACTACTAGTTGGATAAAGAACACGAAGACGTGTCTTCAATAAACTTTGCTCTTGATGGTTACCGGTCACAAAACGATATCATTTATATATTTTTTCCCGTTCGATCCAACAACAATGTTGAATCGAAGATTGAATACAACACAAATCGAAAGAACGACTGACAATACGGGCAACAAGTGAGTCTTTTGTGGCGGTATTTGTTGTCCGTAGAAACGACAGATCATCAGTGGAAGAAGAAGCGCTTGAATTACCAGACAACCACACAATTATTTTCTATATTTATTATAAAAATTCGTCGATACTTGCTTGTAATGACGACTATCAAGTACAATAGATGTCACATAAAAAGCAACAACTATAGTTTAATAATAACGCTTTATCTAACATCAATTATTCGATACAACACTAGATTTTTCTAGTAGTCGTACATACAACTCGATACTTATCAATGGAATCATTAAAATAACAATCAACGTTTTATTCTCGTTGGATCTTTCTGGTAAACTTCCAAGTTTCTTGTCGTGTAATATTTGAATAGAAAATGCATACTTTACCTACCATATAACGTTTTGTAGACAAACCTATCCAACTTCTATCTCTTTGTCTCCTATTTGATAACTGAACAAACACAGTGGGAAAACTATTCAAGAGGAATTTGTAACGGGAAATCTTGAAACTCGCACGGATCTACAACAATATTTGCTTTCATTGCCTTCGGTGATCGTGGTATTTCACTATTTAAAACCAACAATCATTCGAAAATAACAAGCAAGTGTAATGGATTTCCCGTATATCCATCACCTATGTGCATGCAATTTTGTATACAATTAACTGGCTCTTTAGCCTATTGCTAACATGTAATACTTTTGTTTAAATTCAATTTCGTATAGTCAAAGAACTAATTTAAATTCAACAGTTATAAATTGCAACCCTTGCCAAGTTTTTCACGTTCTTTTTTGTTTCACAGGACTTACAAAACAATAGAAAATAAGCGGATGAAATTAGTTAGACGGGTGTCTGAGATTTGTTAAAGTTTCATTAGTTCTTCAATTATTTAAAAAGCCTCCAAACGAATTTCCTAGTAAGAAACCTGTACAATATGCATACGTACTGGATAATTTTTTTTTAACGTTAGTGACCTTTTCATATATCATACAGCTTATTAATTCAGTACAATGTAGTACATTTCCGGTCTCGAAGTTAATTAAATTGTTTCCTTTTTTTATGTCTTTGCTTTTGTGAAGGCTACATCATAATTCCATTTCTGACAGTTAAATCGATAGAATCACGAAGAGTTGGTAGAATTTATAAAAAGAAAACTTTCAATATATTCTTCTTTTCTTTCAAGACCGGAATCCTCCACTGTTATTCTTCTATCAAGTGTGGAACTGTCGAGATACTCAACGATGGAACAGACACTTTATTTCAGTATTTCTTGACTGAATTAAGGACAGTATAGTATGCTACTACTTCACATGCAAAGTTTTATTGTATAGCTCACCTTTCTTTTCGAGTTGATCCTTAAAGGTATTGTCGATACAAATTGACAGATATTGTATATTGTTAAAAAGAAAGTACTGAATATTAAACCCAATTTCAATTACATCCACCTTGTCGATTCTTTTTAGTTTAAATCCGCTTTCGACAAATAAAAGTGTCACAGAACAACTTTCTACCGATCTAGTTGTCGATAGCCGAATTAAATCTATTCAGAAACAGTTCTGGAAGAGTTTTTAGAAAATTACGCAATCCGATGCGTTAATACATTTCAAAATCCAATTCATGAAAGTGACGTTAATACGATAAATATTGCAAATTACATTTCAACCTGAAAATACAGGCGACAAATCCCATTTACTAAAGAAAAAGAATGCGGAATATATTGGAAAAGGTTTTGTTTGGTTTATTTTGGACAAAAGAAATAAATATCCAATACACTTGAAAAATGTAACAGAAATATTTCAGGTAGCAGGACAACAATGTGTATTGACAGTAGTGTGTATCCAATCGAACAATACGGGATAAAATACAAAAATTTCACACAAATCATTTCCAATTGAAATGCCGATATTTTATCCAAAAATTCCACTAATTTCACCCCGTATTTAGAAGCGACAAATATAATGAAAATCATATGTTTGATCGCTGTAAAACTTCAACAAGAAAACACAAACGTTTCGAGAATTGAACCGTATCCCACGGGTAACATCACCTGATAGATACACAATAGGCGCCAGAAATAGAAACATAACAACAAACATCGCGTTCGCCTCTATTCTACTTGCATGTTAGTTAGAAAGAGATAGGGGGAACGTAGGTGATCTAAAAATTGGTGTCCGTTTTGTATGTGAAACATCCCCCTGAAAATGCATCAAACAAAGATATCTATTTCTATTACATTATTCTTTTATGCAACAATCTTGATTCGATTAATTCGGAATTATAGCACTAATTTGAGCAAGTTTTTGAAAAGAGTCAACTGTAAAATAAGGCATTTGGAGGGTAATATAATTGGGAATTGGCAAATTACAAAATTATTAGAAGGGTGGACTGTTTTATATCTCTATTTCTGGCGCCTATGGTGTATACAAGTTGTCCGGCCTTAAATGTACCCTATTTTATTGAAAAAAATACGATTTGTCTCTCACACACCCACACACACACACAAAGATTGAATGGCAAAATAAAATTGATTTTTTCCTTCTTATTAAATTCCACTTGACAATTTTCCACCCTACTATTGAAGTGTATTCAAGTGCTCGCATAAATTTCGATCGTTGAACAACAAATATTTACGAAAATTTATCCTACAATAAATATTTGTGTTTATAATGGTTGTTTAGCTCTAACAAAAAAAAACCGTCCTCAAATTTTATGCCCGTCAGTGGTGATAAATCACCCCCATATATGACATCGAGTGTTTAATTGATGCTACTTATCGTTTGTTGTTAATTTTCAGATAAAATGCTTCTAATATGGATCACGTTATTGGTCCGATTGATCCACTGTAATAGCCTTCAATCGACCATTTGTGATTTCAATTCAATGTGTAGTTGTTCATTGGATCAACACGATTCGGAACCAGACAATATTCACAGTGCTACTTGTTTATCAGTTCCATTCTATAAGTTTCCAAGTAAGTATAATCAACGAATATACACAGAAAATAAACAAGCTATGTCAAGTTTTGACATGTAAAACATACTGTGTCGTGTACGGTAACTTAATTAGAAAAGCCGTACAGGGATTGTTCATACCAGTGACAGTTGATTAAGATAATAAAATTTTCCATTATCTACATTGTAGTCGGAAAAAATTCGAATTATTACAATTCACAACAGAAAAAATAGGATAGGGCGCATCCACCATTTGTGCACGCCAGACACTACATCATCTCTCCTATTCCGTTCATTATTAATAAATTAGATTATTAAAATAACAATTCTACATTAAAACAAAGCTTTCATAATAATTGTTCTCGGTGTACTAACAATTATGTTAGTGAAGGATACGATATTTGCACACAAAGAAATCCAAAACTTTGTAATCTACTTAAAACAACTCGCTAGTTATTTGGCCAGACCGAACAACCACAAACGGTTTAACAAAAACGTCGTACGATAGTTATAGTTGATTATTCCTCCCTTATTCATTTAAATTTCGTTTTTTTCTTCTTTGTGGGGGCAAAAAAAGCGTAGACTAACGGATTAAATTATTGAATTTTGAAGCTGAGTGATGTGAGCTTTTTCAATTTCGTGCGCTGACAGACAGTAATAAAAACCACAATTACTACCTGTCCGTCTAGAAAAGACGCCTGTCTATCATCTAGAATACGAATTGACTTGAATACGGGAATTGCAGTTTACAAAATTGCAAAACTATTAAAATTGTAACGATTATCAAAATGGTGTTCTTGTTAAACGAAATACGATATTATTACCCTATTAACACCTTGTATTCTAATAATAAAAATCGAATCTAGCTAAAATCCTATTATCACAATCTTCTGTTCGATTCTGAATGTTGAACAGACGGATATGAATATAATCGATAATATTAAAATAAAGATAAGGCGGGCTAGAGTTTTGTGAGTTTTTTTGTTATAATTTGTTTTTGGTTTAATATTGTTAATAAACAGTCATTAAATTATGTATCCACGCGCTTCTCCTTGTTATTTATTAAACACTAAAAGTTTGGCTTAGTTTTAGACGACATTACCTACCAGCTTAATTATCATTAGACGCTAAGGTAACTTTAATTTGTTATATAATGGATAAGTAACAGTGATATGCGGCTTAAAATGAGATCAATCAAGCTTGGAAATTAGTAAATAACGAATGCATCCAACAAATTTCAATTAATAAAGTAATATTGGGAAACTATATTAAAAACTCGCTAGATTGTTAGAGATTAGATTGTTAGATTGTTAGAGCATTTACCAGATTGATAAAGTCCTATTTTAGCAATTTAATATTAAACGGAAGTGTAAGTTGTGAAATTGCAACTGTACACCTCATATTTCAACGAAAATTCATATAAAGCGACAACAGCTCGAATAAAATAAAACTAAATAAATGTAAAGAACGTTTTAAATATTTATTACCATTCCTGTTTATTCTATTCACCTATAAAGTTAGTAGCGAGAGTCTCTCATCGTTTCTTTTCACAACACTCCAATTGTCTCTTTTTTGGATTGTTTTGAATTTTTCATTTATTCGTGCTTGAAATAAATATGGGGAAGAAAAAATCTCGCCATAGAAGTTGATGGAGCGTATTTCTGTTCTCGAATACAACGCATTACAACTGAGTTGAAATTCCAACAAGCCGCACAATCAACGTATACACATTGAAGGGCCTTAATGTGTTCCTCTCTTTTTCCACAATAGACACACAGTAGTTTGTCGTAACGATAAATGTGTGTTGTACGTTGATTTAAAACGTTGAAAATGTGGAACAAAGCACACCAATTGGCTAGAGTTATCGTATTGTAATAAATCTTGAGGAACATCGGGAACTAGTCGAAGCGTCACTAAAACAATTCGACAAATGAAGCAATAAACATTGAACAGAATTATAAATGTTGGTCCCAATGTGAATTCTGGTTGTTGTGCGTAGAGTACCGTAGCGGATAGAGGATATGTATAAGGTCAGGTTGATTGTGACTAGTTGGCCACAAACAGCCCAACATAGAACAATACAAACATATGCATACATGACTAGAATAAGACCCCGGGGGTAGTTCACTGTTTCACCACTAATCTACAACAGGAAGCAGTTTAAAATAGTGCCGGTACGACAATAACTATATGGAGATAAATTTAAATTACTGGAAAATAAACAAACCGTTGATCGTTTCCCTGTCTTAAATCGAATTTAAATAAAACAAACTTCGGTTAATCGGATTTAAATAAAAGATCAGTTACTGATTAAACATAGTAGAAGCTGATAAACAAATTTTATTCTTCTTGCACAACAAATCAATGATTTCATCTTAAAGAACAAAAAAAAAACGCAATGGCTTCAATTGAAACAAGTTCGGAAATATATCGTTAGAGAGATGTACAAAATCAATTATGCAAATAAACATTTTTACTAAACATAATTAAGCCTGAAAGGCTCTCATAGAATGCATTCGTTAAGGGCATGTCGGACTTATACAGATCTGGCAGTTTGTCTAGGTACATTTGGAAAACACCGATCCCGCCCATCTATGCGTTAAAAAGAGATAAAGTAGGTGCTAAAAAATTAAAAATTATGGGGGTTATTACCACCCACTTGACTAAGGAACGATTTCAACGATTTCAGTTAGAAACAATCGTTGCTGTGATTATAAAAATCGTTTCTACAGCTTATTTGTTGGTTAAAATTTAACAAACGTTGATGTAATCG
>JAZBGW010000872.1:1827-13451 GCA_037464815.1 Mylabris variabilis
AAAACATACTAAAATACAAAAGCAAAAAGAACGTCGTTCTTTATTACCATTATGTCGTGGTTTAGATTTAATACCATCATATCCTAGTATATTAGATTTAAATCAAATTGTATTTATTAATGCAAATCTACCACAACAATATCAATTAGAATGGAGATTCTTATTTAGTTCAGAAATACATGGTGAATCATTCTCAACATTAATTGGACGTATTGTAAATCAAGGACCATCAGTAATTTTATTAGAAGATCGTACCGGCTATATATTTGGTGGTTTTGCACCAGCTAATTGGACATTAGGACCGAATTTTTTCGGTGATGATAGCAGTTTCTTATTTACATTAGCGCCAAAGATGCGTATCTTCCCATCAACAGGGTACAATCAACATTTTCAATATTTAAATTTACATCAACAAACAATGCCAAATGGTTTAGTATGTATCTATATATTATTTGAATGTATTTGAAATTATTTTATAATTTTTTAGGCAATGGGTGGCCAACATAATTATTATGGTTTATGGATAGATAGTGAATATGGTAAGGGGCATTCATCGGAAAGTTGTACAACATATTCGGGTTATCATCAAATGTCGCATACGAAAAATTTCACATTTTGTCATTTAGAAGTTTGGGGTTTAGGACCACCGACAACACCGAAACTGAAACCATCACATTTGAGTGTTTTGGATGCTGATAAGGAGAGTCAAGCAATGTTGAAAATTGCTGGTCGTACTATACATAGTGAAGGAGTCAGAGATTAATAAATAATGTGGAGGAGAAAAAAAGATGCAACAATACGAAGTAATAACGAAATTATTTTATCAATTATCTTTGATATCAATTGCCTTACACTGAAGTAAAACACATACACACACACACACACACATTAATTTATGTCCTTTGATTTGATATGGGAAGATAACAACAAACAGCACTTACAAAACAACGTTCCATAAAAATGATAATAAAGACTAGACGGAATTGGAAGTCTTAAAGAAAACAAAGAAACAATAATAGACTATTTTTATATGTGCCATTAATTCTACTTCCAATATTTAAAATTAAAAACAATAGTCTTTACATAAAACAATTTGGTGTCGTTGATGATTTTTGTAAAATTAATCGTTTACAATCACATTCTTTTGTTGTCACAGAAGCACAAATTTTAGAATTTTATCACTATTCATCAATAATTTTTGCGATATTGATTGTGTGCCAAAGAATCAAACTAATAATAGCACGATTTGTTTTTTCTTTAATATTAATTCTATTAGAGCTTATTTCATATTATTTATATGTTGATATTTATTGTTATTTATATTATTTTATATGTTGTAGTACATGTTATACATATTAATAATGGTAATTTTTACGTTGCATGTACACGAATTCTTAACAAAGACTTCAGATAAAAATGTACCAGCAAGTCAATCAAAATATTAAGTAGACTTTTACTTACCTTTCGTCCGTTATTCCTCCAGTTATTATTATTATTGTTCGTTTCATAAGAGGTCTTTTCCAGGCCCTCTCACCCGAGGTGTGGTTGGTGCCCCAATGTACCTCGGTCTTTTGTACGCTCGTAAGCACGCCTGATTTGGGTTATCTCCCCCCCCCCCTTCATAGTCCCGTTCTTTTAATAAAGTCCAGGATACTGTTCAGGGGAGTACTTTTTATTTCTCATCCCACATACCACGCTCTGAGATCCTTCAAGGCCTCACAGTAGAATAAAATATAAAGAGTAGTTTCATCCTCCTCTTCAGAGGCCCTACATGTTGTTGGGTCTTTTACAATCCCAATATTATTGAGATGCTTCCTCAGTGCACAGTGCCCAGTAAGCAGCCCTGTGATCTGCCTTAATTGTTTCCTATTAAATTCTATTAGGAGTTCTTTAAGTCTTCTACGGTTTGAAAAATTAAGGAATGTCTTTGACAGGACCATCCCAGTAGAGTTGGTGTTTTCGATTTAATTCTTTCTTTATGGCCCTTTTGGTGTCCGCATAGGCGATCCAGCATGAGGGTCCAGGTCCAGTTAGAGCTGTTTTGGCGGCCTTCTTTGCTAAGCAATCCGTTACTCCAATTATTTAGGGGAGAAATTAATACTTTTATAGCCTTGTACAGCTTTTTATTTATAACATCATCTACTTTTTAATTACAATAAATAATAATAAAATTTATGACACAATTAATTAAAATGAAATACTGACATTTAATGATTACAACTATAGTTAATTTTCTATTTTGATATCATAATAAATAAACATTTAAGAACGTTTATTAAATTGAAAATGCCATAAATTTATGCCCAGATCTATAAAATATAACAATTATTATAATCGTAAATAGAATGTTAGTGTAAAAATAATCGCAAAATTGGTAATGGTATTGTCAATATTTGGAATTTTTGAACTTATTTTTATAAAATAGTTGAATTAACTCTTAAAATAACGATTAATTGTAAAAAAATAACTCCTTTTCACTACTGTTTTACATACAGTAGCGGCAACAGAAATAGAAACACAGGGAAAAAATCGGTTCCGTCCGTCTATACTACTTACATAGAGTCCCTGCTTTGTCTAATGCATTTTCAGAGGAACGTTTCATGAAATAAAGGGGGTACCGTACGGCAACAAATGGCAAATGCTCAACATTCGTTCACATAAAAGAAATTGCTTCGTTTGGTCATAGGAGTAAGGGTGAGTGGTAATCGAAGCTATAATTTCCAATTTTTAGACGACCTACTTTCTCTCTATCTCTTTCTAACTAATATACAAGTAGACTAGATGGGTGGAACCGATGTTTCTATTTCTGTCGCCTCTACTGTATACCAAAGGGTCCACGTAAGATTATAGGGTGTACATACATTGGTATAGCAACTCACAGATGACTATGCCTTTCTTACGTAGTATCGTAGCTTGGTTCGAACACTTGAGAAATACATCAACAAAAGCATAAAGTATGAACCAAGTTGCGATACTACGTAAGAAGTGGACTGCCAACTGTGAGATGAAACACTCCATATAATTCTTATGAAACTCCTATTAATTAGCGAGCGATTCAGACAATATTTCAACGGGTCGATCCATAGGAATAATTTGTAGCAAAATTAAAACCTCGTAGTTTATTTGGAAGTCGGTCAAAAAAAACTCGTTTTTCAAAAATTTCCTACATTAGTGAAATGACCTGGAATGACTCGAAGATCTTCCCAAGATTGATATATTCTCGTTTTACTCCATTGTTTCTGCAACAGGTGGAAATGTTTTACATTTTTTTCTAAAACGCAATGATGAAAAAGGAGAAAAAAATCAATGTTCGGACAAGTCTTCGAATCATTTTTGGTCTTTCAGGGTACTTTTTTTTTTAAATATCGCGACTTTGTTTAAAATGAGCCTTTTTGGCCAAGTTCTAAATGAGCTACGGGGATGATCCTTACCCTACAAAAACATGAAATATCTTTTGAATCGTTATCCAATTACCTATTAATAGGAATTGCCACAAGAACTATACCGGGTGATTCACCTAAAACAAAAATTTATTATGGCAACTCCCAAGAGATTGCAATTACTTTTACACTAATCTTATTAACATCGACCGGATTTTGGTACGATGACGTCACAGTCCGAACTATCTAACAGTCGAGCGATGCCGGTATAGGCGGCAGTGAAAGTAAATTCACCTGCATCGCTCCACTGTTAGATAGTTCTAACTGTGACGTCAGCGCACCCAAAATCCGATCTCTGTTTATTAAAAATAAAAAATCCGTTTTAATATTACCCTTAAAGTGTAATCCCATGAACCGGTTGATAAAGCCGTACCATCTGGTGATACTTGTAAACAAGAAACACGATTCTCATGTCCATATAATAAACAAACTCTAACACATTTCAATGTATCCCATACATTAACAGTATAATCATTATAACCAGCAAATAATAAACGACCTGATACAGAAAAGTCAACAGAATTCACACCGAAAATTATACTCTCTTTACCATAAACAGTAATTTCACGATCAGCTCTTAGATCGAATAAACGACACTGGAAATTTAATGATTGAAATTTTGTTAAAAAAAAATACAGGGTGTTTATTTTAAACGTGGCCAATTCTTATGAAACTCGTACTAGCCGGCGAGCAATTCAAGGATTTGTAGGGGCGGCCCTGGAGACCATTTTAGCAAAATTAGAGCCTCGTAGCTTATTTAGAAATTGTTCAACAAAAACGATCGTTTTGGACAATGTCACAATTTCCACCTGTTGCAGAATAAAATGAAGAAAACAGAAAAAAAACATTCTTTGGAGTGTCTACGAGTCATTCTTAACCGTTTTACGTGTTTAATTCGATTTCGAAAATCGCAACCTTGTTCAAAACGAGGGTTTTTTGACCAACTTCCAAATGAGCTACGAGACTCTAATTTTGCTAAAATGATCTCTAGACACTCTCCTATGAATCCTTGAAATATTTTCCAAATCGCTCGCTAAATAATAGGAGTTTCATAAGAATTGACCACTTTAAAAAAAAAACAGCCTGTATATTGGGAAATTTTATACAGTAGCATCATCACTACCAGTAGCGACAGCATCTCCACTTGGATGGAATTTTACACTATTAACATCGGACTCGTGGCCCTCAAATGATTGAACGCATTGTCCTGATCGCATATCCCAAATTAAAACCATCTTATCACAACTCTAAAAAAATCAACAAAATATATATGTGTAGAAATAATAATAATAATAATAAAATGTACACCGGAAACAAAAGTATTTCCAGTTTCGGATGGTGCCAAATCAATCGACATAACATCAGCTAAATGTCCATGAAAACTTTGCAATAATTGTCCAGATTCAACATCCCATAAAGCACATGTTGAATCACCACTACCAGTTAAAATTTGTTGATCAGAATTTGGAAATATACAACAACTCATATAACTTGTATGTGTACCGACTGTTTTCTTTCTCAAACTAACATCCTCATCTAAACTTAATGGATATACTGTAACTTTATTGTCTAAGCCACTATAAAGAATTCAATAAAAAAATTTATCTTTAATTTTAGTAATTTGGATTTATATTTAAATGTAAATAAAGTACCCGCAAGCAACCAAATTCCCTGAGGGTGCATAAGCACAAGCCATCACCCAAGTTGTGGGCATTGTAACGGCGTGCTCCTTGTTAGTTGTAAAAGCGTCCCAAATTATCATTTTACCATCCTATTGGATAAATGATAAGAAGCAAACAATTGTTTTGTTAAACCCTCTAATAACCCAAATTCACCAAATACACTACTATTTGAATTGGAATAGAACAATTTAATTTACCTGTGATGATGATACAATATGTCGTTTATCTGGTGACCAATCCGAACATAAAACTTTAGCTTGATGGCCTTTTAAAGTACGTTTTGGTTTAATATTCATATAATTGATTATATCTAAACGTTCAGCAACTGTTGCCACTAGAATTTAAGAGAATTAAATCAGTTTTTTTGAAATTAAAATTCCAAATATTTACAAGTGACATCGTTCAATTTTTGACGTTCATCTTCTAATTTCTTTTTCAACAATTCAGCTTCTTTGGTTAATGATTCAATGGTATCAGTTGGACAATCTTTATTCTCAATTTCCGACATTTTTATATTAATTAAATTTATTAATTTCAAACAATTAATAATTTATTAATTTTAAACAGCAATAATCAATAATTTTGGGATTGATTGACAATTTCGTGTATTGACAAATTACAATACAATGTTGCCATATGTTTACTAATTTTTACCAAATAACGATATCACTATAGTTTTTCTTCAAATATCCCAAAATATGTTATCATTAAAAAATAAATTCAAACAATATTTGTTTTTTTTTGATACCTTTTTGATAACAATTTCAATAGTCTTTCCGAAAAATGAAGCAGATTCGTACAGAAAAGTAGTTAATTTACCGGAAAATCATAAATTTGGCAATGTTACAACAGTTACACCAACAGTGATTGGTGACTTTATTAAGTTCCCCTAAAATCTTGACGAAAGCTCATAATCTATAAAATTAATTAATTAATTAATTTCTTTGTTGTTATTATTCCAGTTTCGGCTTAACGTATCTTAAGATTAGGGGTAAATTATTTTAAATTTCATATAAATGTTGTGAAACTTGTGAATCGTACATCTGTTGGCAAGCATGATTTGGCAATAAAATCCCCTGCATGGCGCCATTTTTCTTACCGATTTTATCACATAAAATTTGATTTAACCTTACATTTTTAAGTGCCTTGTGCAAAAACTTTTCAATGTTGATATTATAAATTGTATTTGATGTTCATTCTCAAAAATAATGGCAGAAAACGATGTAAAATCAATTCTTGAATCTGTTGCTTATATGTGTTTGAAAAGTATTGAAAAAAGTCAACAATTAATAACAAAATGTAATCGAAATGTTGTACCAACTGAACAAGGAAAAAACGAGACTATCAATGATACAAAAAAACTAATCGAACGTATGATAACAAATCTGGTAGAGTTTCAAAATAAAATCGAAAAATTATCGGATAAATCCCAATTAAAGACTGAGAATACAACACAGAATGGTGTTTCTGTAAAACACGAGACATTATCACGATTAAGTTTAATTAAAACACGTCCGGATAGTTTAGAGGACTTCGATATAGATCTAAATGGTAGTATAGTTACAACACTCAAAAATAATCTTACATTGAACAATACAAATAATAGTAAATTATACATGTTTTGATATTTCAATTAAATTGAATTTTTCGGCAAAATTTTAGAAGCAGATAAGAAAAACGAGGACAGTGATGCTGAAACGATAATATTAGAAGATAATGATGATAATCATAATAGTAGCGATAAAGATCATGAAAATTATGAAGATGAATTTGAAGAAATCAAAATAAAAACCGAACGTAAGCTAATACATTTGTAAATATATTTGAAATTTATTAAAATATTGTAGAACGTGCTGGAGAATTACAAAGGGAGAACAATGAATTTCTTAAATTCTTAATGGAATTACCAATGGATAAAGACCGTGATGTTGAGAATGCTTTTCAAGCAATGGACGAATTAGATGAAAATTCCACAAATCATTCAAATGATACAACGTAAACTTTAGAAATTTCTTTAAATTAAAATTTTAAAAGTTAATTTTTATAGATTTTATGATAGTAATAGTAATGATTCACATACAATTCTTATGTCTGATGATAATAGTAGTAGTGATAAAGATATTGATGATGATAATATTGGTACACCAACATTATCATCATTATTATCAGATGATGAGAAATCGATAGCTGTAGAAAAATTGGATAATTTAATTATTGAAGTAAAACGTTTAGATCATATGAATGATGATGAAATTGATCGTTTATGTAATTTGAATAAGATCAAAAAACGAAATTGTCGTAAAGCTATCAAAGAAATAAAGAAAAGTAAAAATAGAAAACGTCGACGAATTGAAAGTTCCTCATCATCATCAACTACTACTACTACTACTACTATTGATAGTGATAATAATGATAACGATAAAGGAACAAATTCTTATCAAAATACACTAGACGGTAACGATGCTGATGATGATGATTTAACAGTTTCTGATATTGATGAAGATAGTAACACATATGGTAATAATGTGAACGATAAAGAATTATTAGCTGAAATGTACCTTAATGAGAATCCATCCGATTCGATGGAAGTATCAGATGAGAGTAGTGACGATCAATCGGATATTGATCGAATTAAAGAAAAGAAAAAACCGAGCTGTAAATCTACAAACAATCAAGAGAAGAATAAGAGGAAACGCTACAGTCCATTACAATTCATTGATAATAGTAGTAGTAG
The DNA here is from genome assembly GCA_037464815.1 of Mylabris variabilis. NCBI lineage: Eukaryota > Metazoa > Arthropoda > Insecta > Coleoptera > Meloidae > Mylabris > Mylabris variabilis. Next base: position 9,684 of record JAZBGW010000872.1, read on the forward strand.
TAGTAGTGATAATAATGAGCAAACTAAACGTAAAGAAATTGAAGCACAAAAGAATGATAATGAAAATAAAGAATTGTAATTTTGTTATTTTATAAAAATTCTATTGTTAAAAAAATTATTAATTCTAGGGAGAATATTACTGTTATTGATGATAGTGACAATAGTAGTAGTAGTATTGAATTCCTTGACGATGACGATAATTCAGATCTTGAATTGTAATTATCTTCGTTTATTATTATTATTATTAATAATAATAATTTTTTTATAGTATTTCTCAGGTACAAATAGATCCAGCAAGTACACCTGGCCGTAAACAAATCCGTCGTATTTTATCTGATGAAGAATTAACGGAAGCAACACAGCAGGCTCGTTTAGAAGAGAGTCAACGTATTCAACGTTTAGAAGAATTAGCAAAAATTGTTATTGATTTTATTTATTATCAAAAATAATTTTGATAATTTTTTATTGTTTTTTGTAGAAAGAACCATTATGTTCACAACAAGATAAATTAATTTTAGATATGGATGTTAAAACAAAAACACCTTTGATTACTGTTGATGATCGTCTTTATAATAAATTGAAACCACATCAAATTGATGGTATAAAATTTATGTGGGAGGCATGTTATGAAAGTATTGATGCAATCAATAATGGTAAACAGGGTTCTGGTTGTATTTTAGCACATTGTATGGGTTTAGGTAAAACATATCAAGCTATCACATTAATACATACCGTATTAACAAATAAGATAACAAAAACAAAACATGTATTAGTTATGTGTCCATTATCAACAGTTTTAAATTGGAAAAATGAATTTCAGTTGGCTTTTGATTTATTAGGATCTGTACCAAATTACAAACTTTACTACATCGTGTAAGTATTATTAATGAATATTATAATTCGTATAATATTAACGATAAAAATACAGTGAAAATCGAATTTAAATTCAGGAATCAAGTTGCCTATTAACAATGCTCGTTGCTATTGGCTACGCTGTGTTGCCTGTTGCTCGCTGGCACCATTAGTCACATCAACTCAACTAGATGTCGTTGTATCTAACAAAGGTCTGCTTGATTTTTCAGCTCAACGCTGTCTATCAGGCCTGTGCATTTTTTCAAAAAAAAAACACACACACAAGAAGCAAACTTTTGAGAAAATGACAATTTTGACCGCATTGGCGCTAGTTACCAACGCACAAAAAGAACTAGCTAATAGCTCTCTCTATTTTATTGTCATAAGTTATATGAGTAAGATAGAGATGGAAATACAATCTATTTCTTTTAGAACGGTAGTAATTAGCGCCAATGCGGCAAAAGTTGGCGTTTTCTCAAAAGCAGAAATTTGGATCATATGCACACAGGCCTGTTAGACAGCGTTGAGCTGAAAAATCAAGCAGGCCTTGGTGTGTATATTTAAAATTGAAGTTATTAAGACTCTTATCATTTTAATCACTTTACAAGGCATTCTTTTGCTTCTTTCCTTATGCTTTATACATACTAAACATTATTTTTATAAATTCTTTAGGAAGGAGAATCCAAACGAACGTTACGATATAATCGAGAAATGGCAAAATACTGGCGGTGTATTAGTTATGGGCTATGATATTTTCGTTCGTTTAATCTGTGACAATAATAAAACTGATGAAATTCGAGGGAAACAATTGAAATGTAGTCTAACGAATCCTGGACCAGATCTTGTTATATGTGATGAGGGACATTTATTAAAGAATGCCAAAGCTAAACGTAGTGAAGCATTGATGAGTATAAAAACTAGTCGGAAGATTATCTTAACTGGAACACCATTACAAAATAATCTAAAAGAATGTAAGTATTTTTTTTTTATTAATCAAATACTTAAGGCTATGTGGGAGTCAGGTCGATTCTGTGTGCGAAAAATGCCAATCTTTTTAATCATCGATAAGAGTCGTAAACCAGCATTGGAACGGCCATTTTACGGTGCTTCCGATGCAGTTTTCCGTTTTGGAAAATTTCGAGGAAATTCGGAGCAATGAGGAAAATTGGAAACACGTTTTTTTCTTCCCTAAAACGGGCTGAAACTTAGCCAAAATATCATTTAATCCCCACTTTTAATCGGGAAATATATAGAAAATAGAAAGCGCTTTTCAAACTTTCGAGAAATTCTCCGATCGACCGATTAGTTTTTTGGAAAAGCAATGAAAATTTTTTGAATCACGCACTTTCTACAATTTTAAAGATAAAATGTTGAACAAGCCTTGTTTTCAATGCTTATCTAAAGGCGGGGGGCAATATTTCAGTGATGTTAAGGGGCTATTTAGAATAATTGTTTTACATCAGTTTGTAGAGCATTTTCTCAACTTCCTGAAAATGTCATTCTCTATGGAAAAACATTGAAAATTTTCAGAAAATCCGTCCTGAAAGTATATAGTGTTTAGCTAAGATGAACGATTTGATGCGATATGTGTTGTCTATCTTCCTAGATGTGAAATCGTATATAAACGAATATTCACTGGAATAAGATCGGTGTCATATATATAATACCCCTATTTGCTATATATTTCTTGACTAAAAGTGGGAAATAAATAGTATTTTGGTTAGGTTTTAGGGAAAGTTAAAAAAAAACGTGTTTCCAATTTTGCTCATTGCTCCAAATTTCGTCGAAATTTTCCAAAACGAAAAATAATTTACATGTTATTCTATATATGCTAAACTTGTAGATTATTATATGGTGAAATTCGTTAAGCCGGGTATATTAGGAACATTTTTAGAATATTCAAATCGTTTTGTGAGTCCAATCATGAATGGACAATTTCATGATTCGACTATCACCGATATAAAATTAATGAAGAAACGAACACATGTTCTAAATAAATTATTAAAGAAAACCATTCATGTAAGTATGATTTCTTCTTTTTTTACAATTTACAATTTAAGACTAATAAAAAAATTAAATTTCAGCGTGTTGAATCCAGTATACTTAAACAATATTTACCTACAATTCTAGATTATACAATTTTCATTAAATTACAATGGATACAAATTAATTTTTATCGAAGCTATGTAGATTCATTACGTCCAGATATGAGGGAACGGCAATTTTTTAATGATTATCGAATATTACAATATATATGTCTACATCCGTATATAATACAGTTAATTAATAATGTAAGTTGATTTCTATTTTAAATGTTTATATCAAACTAAAAAAAAATTGAATTGTATTTATTTATAGAACAAGAAAAATCAAAAGAAACGTAAAGAACGTGATACAATCAATGTTGACGATGAGGAAGAGGTTGATAATATACCAATTGATTGGTGGTCAAATCTTAATATTGACGATCTATCAACAAACATCAATTATGGTCCAAAATTACAAATTATCTTCTCGATAATCGATGAATGTGAACTTATCGGTGATAAAGTGTAATATATATCTATTATTAAGTATAGTCGTTGCCAAATAACTTTGATCTTCAAAGACTAACGAGTGAACTAATAATTGTCATTTAAAAGAAATCTCACATAAATTGAAGCAGCTAGACAAAGATAGAAATAAAAACTACTGTCTCTAGATAACGGTTTATGGCTCCTTGCACGTTAAGCGGTCATCCTTTTTTAATACGTTGTACAGGACAAAGATAGGTAAATATTCTCTTGTCGCTTTCTCCGTGGTTGATTTATATTTGTCAAAGTATTGAAGTTTCTGAAATTGTTACTTGATTTTGAGCTACGGTTTTTTCACTATTATCTGGTAAATGCCTGGAAAACAATTTGTAATTAATTTGTT
>JAZBGW010000873.1:7213-19709 GCA_037464815.1 Mylabris variabilis
ATCACTACCATAATCACCAGGTCGGCATAGACCGACTTGAGCGTTCATATTGGCGCCATCAAGATAGACTTGACCGCCGTTTTTATGGATAATATTGCAAACATCGGCGATGGTCTCCTCAAAAACTCCATTAGTCGACGGATAAGTAATCATCAAACATGATAAACGGTCACGTAGATTCTCAGCTTTCGCTTTCAAATCGTCAACATCAATAGAACCGTCATGTTTCACACGAACAGGTTCAACTTTCATGCCAGCCATTTGTGCACTTGCCGGATTTGTTCCATGTGCACTTACCGGAATTAAACAAACATCACGATTTTTCTCGCCGCGTGCCTCATGATAACACTGAATAGCTCTCAAGCCGGCGTATTCACCTTGGGCTCCACTATTCGGCTGGAAACTGATACGATCATAACCGGTGATGGCGCATAAATCTTGTTCTAATTCATCAAACAGCTGGTGATAGCCTAAAGTTTGGTCTAGCGGCGCAAATGGGTGGATATCGGTGAAATGTTTGAATGAACACGGCATCATTTCTGTTGTAGAATTCAATTTCATCGTACACGAACCTAGAGGGATCATTGAATGAACTAAGGAGATATCTTTATTTTCTAATGTTTTCATATAACGAACAATTCTAGTCTCAGAATGGTGGGAATTGAAGACTGGATGCGTTAAGTATGGTGATGTACGTTTAAAATCGCTACGAGTTATAGAGAGTTGGCGTACTCGTGGATTCTCCAATAAATCTTCAACAACATGAGTAGAATCGAACGTATAAAAAATATCGTCAACATCTTTAAATGTGGTAGTTTCATCTAAAGCTACTCCTATACAACCATCATCGTAGTAGCGATAATTAATTTTCATTGAATTAGCACGACGTTTCACCTCTTCAGCTCCAATTCTCGGCTGAATCTTTACAGTGTCGAAGAAATATTCGTTCAAGACTTTATCGCCAGATTCCTGTAACCCTAACCGTAACACCTAGAAAAAACATTTATGTAATTATAACTACAAGATCAATTTTTTTTTGTATTATTCTACCAAAGTTAGATTGTGGATTTTTGTGGCAATATCGCGTAAACCCTGCGGCCCATGATAGACGGCAAACATTGCCGACATATTCGCCAGCAACGCTTGTGCTGTACAAATATTACTTGTAGCTTTATCTCGCCTTATGTGTTGTTCTCTAGTTTGTAAAGCTAATCGATAACCATCCCTACCGGCGGCATCTCTTGTCACACCAATCATTCGACCCGGCATCAATCGAACTAACGATTGATTGCATGCAAAGAAACCGGCATGCGGCCCACCATAACCTAATGGGACACCTAAACGTTGCGATGTACCAATGGCAATATCGGCCCCAAACTCGCTCGGTGGTCGTAATAGCGTCAAACTCAATAAATCGGTTGCACAACACACTAAAGTACCTGTGAAGATAATGAGATTTAATCGAAAATTTTGAAAAAAATTGGGAGATTACCATGCGAGTGAGCGTTTTCAGCAATTTCACTGAAATCTAAAATATTGCCTTCAGTGTCCGGATATTGGAATAAAACACCAGCCACATCATGATTAGAAAAATCAGCTTTACTGACATCGACAACTTGTACATTTAAACCTAGCGATGATAATCGTGTCTCAACTACAGAAATCGTTTGTGGATGAAGCTTATCAGAGAGGAGCATCTTTTGTCTTTTATTTTGACGATAACATAATGATAATGCTTCGGCAGCTGCTGTTCCCTCATCGAGTAGGGAAGCATTAGCGATTTCTAAGCCGGTCAATTCAGCCACCATTGTTTGATAATTTAAGAGACCTTCAAGACGTCCTTGTGCCACTTCAGGTTGATAAGGGGTGTATTGCGTTGTCCATCCGGGATTTTCAAAAATATTACGCATTATTGTGTGCGGCACACAACAATTATGGTAACCCATACCGATATAAGATCGCCATATTTGATTACGTTCAGATATTTTTCGTATACGATTGATTAATTCATATTCGCCTATAAAATGATAAACATAATTTAGATAAGAGTTTGTTTTGTTTATCGAAAGACCCCCAATGGTCTCTTATCAGTTTGACCTTTTAACAATTAAGAAATTGTTTACTCACCAACTGGCTCTTCTATATCAAGTGGTTGATTTAGAACAATATTTTTCGGAACGGCTTTTTCTGTTAATTCATCTAAACTCTAAAATAATTCAAAAAATAAACAATTTTCTAAACAATTACAAAATCTACCTTGAATCCTAACGTATCAAGCATTGTAATAATGTCACTTTCACGTGGCCCGATATGTCTACTAGGGAATTCATCTTTATGCGGGAATAGCGGTCCTTCTGGTCTAATTGCACTAGCACTAGCACTAGAGTATCTTAGATTCCTGATTGTTGGCATTAATTGTCTGGTATGTTTTATAATTTTATACATTTTTACGTTTCTTTGACAAAAACAATTATGATTTTTATAGGAGAAATTGATTGCTACTACTAATAAGAGATCAGTTTGAATTTACAATTTTAATAAATGTCGTCGGTCAGAGGTCGAATCATTAACGATAAGATGTTGATAAGCCGTTACTTGTATTAATTTGGAATGTTAATTATAGTCTGATTTTTAATTAAATACACTGGTAGAATTCCAGTAGGAGGTCATGTTTTGTTTTCTATTTAGCTTGTTTGGATAGGGAGCTTGCTAGAAATGGCATAAGATCTAAGGTTTTAAAAGTGGCACCGGAGCATTTAGATTGCAACAAAAACGGGTTTGTTTGTAGAGAAAGACTGCGAAACAAGAAAATTTTGTTTATTAAGTCAACTGGCTATAACAATCTTAAGGAAATATATATTATTTGCTACAATTTTAGTTTTAATAATTATAGTAATAATAGTAATGATGTCTTTAAAACGGACCTTGCACAGCGCAAAAACAGCATATCAACAATTGTAATAAAATGAAAATGTTTTGAAAAGATCATCATCATCATCATTCCTAAACACATTTACTTCTAAATACCACGTTGCTGCTGTAAATGTACCCAATTCGTATGAAACTCCTATTAGTTGGTGGATGATTTGAATCATGCTTTAAGGATTTTTAGGAAGGTCCTCAGAGAACATTTTAGCAAAAGCAGCACCCCGTAGCTCGTTCGAAAATGGGTGAAATCAAAATCTAACTTTCGACTACGCAACAAGATTCACAGGCCTTATGCATCCTTCAAAAGTGTTAAAATACTGTAATACGTTCGTAACATTTAGATTTTTGAAATTTGTCCTTTATGCTCCGAAAAAGAAAATTAAGTGCTTCTCAACCTCTGGCACAGAAACCGTCCAAAATAAACATTTGCTCACCAAAAACACCATAATTTTTTTTTGTTAGAATTATTGGTCCTTAAAAGTCTAGCACGGAATTTACATGTCGACAGTAAGATGAAGCGTTTGAAAAACACTGGAATATACTGTTAAAAACTATTCGAAGTTTGTTTATTTAAGAAGAAAAACATTTTTGACACGTGACTCCAATGTAAAGAATTGCCTACACATAATTTATTGCCTGTTTTTTTTATATTAAAGGGGGGGATGAAAAAAAAACACAAAAGAATAACGAATTCAACTCTCGATAATTTCTAAAGAACGAAAATTGCATCTATTCAAAGCCGATACAATTTAAGACAATTCTAGAACATTCAATTTTTTACATGATCGATGTCTGAGAAAAGTGATTCTCAATTTGTTTCAGGATACAGTGGCCGAAAACAAAAAGAAATACAAAATATAAGTAAAATTAACAATAAATAATATTAAAATCAGTAAATTATAACAAAAAATTGTGATCGTGTTTATAGAACTAAAATCATTGTGTATATTTCAACTCTAGAAGATCGAAATTAATGTTTTTCTTGTCATAAAATATATAGATGCAGCTGAAGATGGACATTTCCTGAAACCGGTACTGCGAAAATTGTTAAAAGTTGAAAATTAAATTAAATAAAGGAAAGACTTGCATTGTAACCATTGTTACATAAATTCATTCATTAATTAAAAATAAATTTATTTGCTCAAATTATAAATTAAAAAGAAAACAATTTTACAAGGATGCTTGAGTGAGTCCAAGTCATTTTATGTATATAGCTGACTGGTGAAAATTTCGACATTGCCGGGGAAAAAAATCGTTTTTTGATCAACTTGTAAATGAACTACGTGGTCCTATTTTTACTAAAATATTCTCTGGTGACTCCCCTACAAATTCTATTATTCGAATCGACCGCTAAATAATAGGAGTTTCATACGAATTGGGTATTTTTTAAAAAAGCAACCCGGTATATGTAGGTATATATGCAAAAGAATCCTAAAACACTTCATTTTGTTGACAAAAAGCATCATTTTAGATTTCTTCTGCTTACAGAGCAGTCTTTATATTGAAAATTTAAGCATTTAGAAAACAATCAAAACATTTGCCAAAAATTGGTTTATCTGTCATTTTTTGTACATGCCTAGTTTTAATGGTACTTCTTTATTTTGACGTGAACTTAACGTTACCGGGAATGGATTGAAGATGCGGTTTGGTGATTTCGGTGATGATTTGGCACCGGCCACCGTATCTAAACTTGCACTATCCTCAGATATTTTATCAAAATTTGACGATTTCTCGTTATCACTATCTAAATCTAATGTTAAATCTTTATGCGAATATTGATCAGTATCTTTAAAACGGTCGATAAGTGCTGTTTCCGATTTTGATTCGCTTGATTCAGGAATATTACTTTTGCATTCTTTTAAATCATTCCATGTTTTACTCAACATTTTCACATTTGAATTCAATATTAACGTGTTGTATTTCTCATCTAAACTGCGACTTTTCTCTAAAATACTCTTGTATTTCGAGCCGTATTCAGGTGATTTATCGTCAGTTTTTTCAGGACTTTCAACTACGTCAACGTTTGTGTTTAATCCATCAGAAGATTCTTTTGTTGTTTCGTCAATGATTGGTGGTGATAATCTGGATTGGCATTGTAAGATTCGGTGTAGAATCAAAGAGTTCTCTTGTATGATTTGTAAAGCTCTAGCACTACTATTTCGTGTACTATTACTACGTTCATTATCAATCTCTGATTGTTCACCATCGGTTTGTTTAAGGCAACGTACTCTATCTTCCAAGAATTTCTCAAAATCAACACTATCATTATCATCATCATCATCATCATCATCATCATTAACAGATTCATTGAAATTGGTTGCAAGACTAGTCGACGGGGCACTATCAAAAATATCACCAGTTGTTTGATTATTATCATTTAAAAAATTATCATCGATTTGTTGACATTCAATAATTGTTTTATCTATTATAATATTGTCATCAGTCATAAGATTATTGGAAGGATTGTCTTCAGATATCTTCTTCTCATTATTATCATCGTCTTCATCACTAGATGATGATTCACTGGGATCATCACACAATTCAGTATCCGATGATGATGAAGAACTGTTCGTTTCATGTCTTGGTGTATCCTTCCACAACAGAGTACTAGGCTGTACTTGTCGATTTGTTGGTGGTGGACAAACAACACGCTTTGGTGGCTCTAAACGTTTAGCCGACACCAAAGAACTTTTACCTAATAATAGATGATTCATGGCAACTGAAGGTGTATTCGGTGGTGGTTGTCTTGAGATTGCTGCATTAAAGATAATATGTGCTTGTCGTTGACGTTGCTTCAATTTCACATATTGTTTCTTCAACGTATTTATATCAAGTATTAAACGTTCTTTTGGATAGATTTTAATTTGTTTATTATTATTATTATTATTTGGATAGATTGTTGGTGGTACATTTGAACCCCATGGATTTATATTATATAGATAATGTTCACGTAAATTTTTCAATTCAATCAATGGTCCAATTGTTACAACTGATTTTATTAATGAATTACCATCAATTAGATTCGATTCTAATAATTCTCTTGTTAATATACCCATTATACAATAGAATTCATCAGCACTATGGACGGTCATTATACGTTCAGCTAATGTTTGCCATATTGCTAATGCTGTACGTAATAGGATTTCATTGCCTTCTAGAAGTATCAAATCCCAAACACGTAAAACAGTCGGTTGTGGTAAACAATTACAGAATAATGTTAGAAACCTAGAAAAGAAATCAGGGTGTTCTTTTTCTGCTGTAAACAATAGGATAATAGAGCTTAGAAAGTGGGAGAGAATTGATTAAAGTTCACTTTTAAAACTTCTACTGATCACTACAAGACTAAAAATAAAATAAACAGATAAATAAACTTCGAATTAATGATGATATACCGGGTGATTCACGTAAAAATCTCTTTATTTGGCGAGCCAATCGAAAAAGATTTCAAGGATTTACAGGTGCGTCCCTACAGAATATTTTAGCAAAATTAGAACCTCGCAACTCATTTGGAAATCGGTCAAAAAATGTTCGTTTCTGACCATGTCGAGATTTTCAAAAACGCGTTAAATACACAAAACGACAGAATGACTCGGAGACCCTCTCAACATTGATTTTTTTCGTTTTTCTTAAGTTTCTGCAATTTAAAGTGTGTTTTTGCCCGGCGCATCCACCATTTGTCACTTTCGGACAATATTTATCGATAGTGTAATCTCCATTTCAATTACAATTTTCTAGTAGCTACTAATCAAAAATAGAATAAAATAGCTATTGAATAAAACTAAATTTATTAAAATATCTAAAAAATTGTCTAAGTTATTGTAATTTAAACTTTATTTTTACCCGGCGCATCCACCATTTGTCACTGTTCGACCAATACTTATCGATAATGTAATTTCCATTTCAATTACAATCTTCCAGTAAACACTAATCAAATACAGAATAAAATAGCTATTGAATAAAACTAAATTCATTAAAATACCTAAAAAAATGTTTAAGTTATTGTAATTCAAGGGGAATCCGGAGCCTCTGGTCGATTCAGCGTGAAAAAACAGTCAATTTTCAAACAGCGATTACTCGCTTGTTTTTTCAAGATATTGTCATATTATACTTTTAATGTCCCATCACTAAGGAACTATAAAGAGGAAGCGTGGTTTCATTTATAAATGCAACATTGAATTCTTACGCCGACTCAAGGGAGGTAAAGCACGATACCCTCTCTCTCTGCTACATGACGAACTTATTACAATAACAAGAAAACAGTGCCTATTGAAAATCAAATTTCCAGGGAGATTTTCAAAATATTTTCTATTGTAATTACATTTTCGTAAAGTAGACAATATTTTCGATATTTTCATATCAATCAAGAGGCAAATTACTTAATTTTAATACTTGTAAATAATAGATGAAAAAGGGGTTGAAATTTTTCCTGAAACTCGCTCAATTTTTCGAAATTCCATTTTCCGCGGACGTAAGTTCTAGAGATTTATATTAGTTTTCTAAATCCGAGAGTATGATTTTCTATTTTGAAAATTATGGATGGAATCGTGTTTGGAAAATTTTTAAATAAGCTTCAGTTATCGGAAAACTACCAAACATATCAGGAAAATTCTTACATATTTGGAAAGCTCTTTTAATTTTCTAACTAAATCAACTGAAAAATATTGGAAATCGATAATGTTGTCCAAGTTTTAGCCAGTTATGAAAGAAAATCTACGAAAAAAAGGTGTCGAAGTTTTTTATCTGCCATTCACAATTTGATCACATTTATGCAAAATAAAAAGCTTTGGAGTAAGCATCATGAAATGCTCTATCCAACGCACCTCAATTTTTGACAATATCTTGAAAAACACAAGCGAGTAATCGCTGTTTGAAAATTGACTGTTTTTTTACGTTGAATCGACTAGTGGCTCCGGAATCATCTTAGGCTTTATTTTTGCCCGGCGCATCCACTATTTGTCACTTTTCGACCAATATTCATCGATAATGTAATTTCCATTTCAATTACAATCTTCTAGTAAACACTAATCAAATATGGAATGAAACAGCTATTGAATAAAACTAAATTCCTTAAAATATCTAAAAAATTGTTTAAGTTATTCCAATTTAACTTTATTCTAGAACAGGTGGGAATGTCTCGCATTTTTTCTAGAATGCACTAGAGCAAACCGAAAAAATCCATGTTGGAAGGGTCTTCGAGTCATTCTAAGTCGTTTTGCTTGTTGTTCTTCGTTTTTGAAAAATCTGATTTTATTCAAAATGAGCGTTTTTTGACCAACTTCCGAATGAGCTACGAGGTTCTAATTTTGATAAAATAATCTCCAGGCACTACCCTACAAATCTTTGAAACATTATTCGAATAACTCACCAAATAATGGGTGTTATCATAAGAACTTTTCGTTTTAGGTGAATCACCCGGTAAATAGACTAACAATAAGAAAACGAAAACGAGAAAATAAAGAGTAACACCCAGATAAAATTTCAATTAATTTTAACTCAGTTTTAATTGTAACAAAAACCATATCGTTATACAAACTCACTATTTCTAACTAAGTTTTTCACTCAACTATTGCTTGTGATAGCCCATCTGGTGATATTCTGAACAAATTAAATCTCAATCTTGTATATCAAATGATTCGAAAGCTTGCCTTTTGGTGTCAATACCAGGTTTTTCTTATAAATGTTGTCAATTCTTAAGAAACTGTTATTAGCTGACGAGCGATTCGAAAAATATTTCAAATATTTATAAAAGCGTCTCTCGAGATTGTCTTAGCAAAATTAGAATCTCATAGCTCATTTGGCAGTTTGTTCAAAAAATGCTTCTTTTGGAGAATGTTGCAATTTTAAAAAATGAGCTAAGCACTCAAAACATCTATGAGTGACTCGAAGACCCTCCCAACATTGATTTTTTTCATTTTCCTCCATTGGATTCTAAAAAAATGCAAAACATTTCCACCAGTTCTTGAATAAAATGGAGACAAACGAAGAAACTCAATGTTGTGAGAATCCTTGAGCCATTCTAAGTCGTTTTTTGTGTTTAGTTCGTTTTTGAAAATCGCAACATTGTCAGAAACGAGCGCTTTTTGAACAAACTGCCAAATGAGCTACGCGGTTCTAATTTTAATAAAATGATCTCGAAGGACCCTTTTACAAATATTTAAAATATGTTTCAAATCGCTCGTCAACTAATATTAGTTTCATAATAATGGGCCATACTTAGAAGAAAAACCCTGTATATTCATTATAAATAAAAAGCGCCATCAAAATGAAAATAAAGACTTGTTTAGAATTCTATCGACTATGATAAAGAATTGAACAAAAGTTTTAATAATAATAAAAATCGATAATCCAATTACTTGTAAAACAGTTAATAAAGTTTTTTGTTTAAATTCTTGATTGTTATTGACTGACCTGTTTTCTAAAAGAAATAACTTGAATGATAGTAGTATGTATTTACAATTCTCTATAGAAAATGATGATAGTTATATGTATTTAGACTGATAAGGATGATTTTTGCAAAATTAGAATCTTGTAGCTCATTTGGAAGTAGGTCAAGCATCATTCGTTTTTCAAAAATGTCGCGATTTTCAAAAATAAACTAACAATAAGTACGTAAAACGACTAATATTGACGCGAAGACCCCCCCAAAAATGATTTTTGTTTTTTTTCAGTCCATTGTAAAAAATATCAATATTGCCAGCATTCTTCAGTCATTTCAAGTCATTTTAGGTGTGTAGCAAATTTTTGAAAATTGCAACGAGCCTCTTGATCGATTTCCAAATGAGCTACGAGGTTCTAATTTTGTTAAAATGTTCCTTAGGGACTATTTTATAATTCTTGTTTTTTTTTCCGAATCGCTCTCCAATTAATGGGAGTTTCATAAGACCTATATAGTTTTACATGGATTATTCTGTATATTCTATAAATTTTCAAATTTCTGTAGGCGGACTAGGGTGGATAGAATTCGTCTCGTGGGAAATTAAACTCGCTCCCTTAATACTTTAATGTTTCAATTTACATTTACTGACTTTAGATTTTGTTTGTTTTTGTTTTAATTTTAATTGAATCCTTACCATTGCATCGTAAAGACATTCGTTAACGGTGGTTCATAACTGGTTGTACCTTCTTTTGAAGCATTCTGTAACATATCTAGATGACGTGATAGTTTCGGTAATTTTGTACGTAATAATTCACGGAAAACAGCCATATCAACAGATAGACCACGTAAACTATCAGCAAAATACGAATCAGGTAATACACCTTCGATTAAATAAATCATTAATTTCAAGGCATCAGTTTCACATTTATCAGTTACTTGTAGTATTAGAGCTGCTAACATATTGAAACCTTGACAATATCCTGTAACAAAGAAGAGAAACAAATGAATAATCGAAGCGAATTAAATGTGAAATCGATCAATTAATCTAATCGGAGCATAAAGATTGTGAAGAATGAGCGAATAACGAGACATAAAGAGACCAGCATGTGGTGTCCAATTAAAGAAAATTCTTTGAACAAACATAAATCCCACAACTAGTTTTACGAGCAATTCTTTTACTATACACTTAATTTCTTTTATCTACGACTTACATATAAAGTGACTGTTATACTTGTAATTTTTGCAACATAATGTCCTATTATATTATTTCCTACTATTTTCTGATTGGCTTACGAGAAGGAATAATGAACCATTATCAGCTCTCGTAAGCCTATCAGAAAATAGTATTACCTCATCATTTCTCTCTAATGTCAAAAAACCATGGCAGCTACAAAAAATAAATAAAAAGGGAGAGTTTTAACAAATAGTTCTAAAGTGTCTGTTTTCTGTGCGATTATATAATCGAAAATAATGAAGAAGGTAAATATTCTTGTACACCACCAATACATTTAGAAATAAGTCGTAGATAAACTATAGTATACAACTCGCTATAATGGGTGCTATTATTATCTCGAATGATTACAACACTCGCTCGCTCCGTTCGCTCGTGTCTTAACCTTCATTCTCGGTAATAATAGCACTTATTATAGCCCCGTGGTATAAGATACTATTATATTACAATTTCTGTTCAAATAACTTATACCTAAATGACATACTCCAACTTACCAACAGCTTTATTCCATCTAGCATATGCTAATAAAACACGTTTCAATAATGCTTGATTCTCTTGTCCATCTTCACCACAAAATAGACTGCAACCTGTACGATGTAAATCTTTAACGATTTGCACACCTAATTCAGCATCATCCGGATGCGACCATTCACTAAAACAATTCTTCTCAACTAACAACCAATTTATCTGGCGACTATTCAAATGACGATCAGCTAATGTTAACCATAAACGTCGACGGAATTCTGATGGTATACCGCCGGATAATTGGGCTACCATCTTCATAGCAGCTACCCATTGTTGGTAGCCGGATTCACCAGAAGTCGGCTGTATTGAGAAATGTAACGGATCGTCATTCACCGGTGTACCTAATACGAAGAGACAACAAAATAGCCATCAAAAACCTATTTAGAACTAAATTAGAACTATTAAGGGTATTGTGTAGTGTCGAGTTTCAATTCGGGTACACAATCAACTAAAATATTTTTCCAGGGGGAACACAAGAATGCAGTTTTTTTCTAAGAATGTTAATAAATGAAAAATATTTTAGTTGATTGTGTACCCGAATTGAAACTGTACAATATACAAAACCCTTAAGGGGAGGTCGGAGAGGTTTGTCGATTCGGCGTGCGAAAACAGTTAATTTTCAAACAACGATTACTCGCTTGTTTTTTAAGATAATCTCAAAAATTGACGTGTGTTGGATAGAGCATAGCAAGATGCATGCTCGAAAGCTTTCCATTTTGGAAAAAGTTGATAAAATTCTAAATGACAGAGAACATTCTTGGACCCTGTTTTTTTGTACATTTTCCAACATAACTGGCTAAAACTTATCTAATATTATCGATTTTCAATATTTATCAAATGATTTAGATAACAAATTGAAAGAGATTTCTAAATCTTAAAGAATTTTCCAGGCATGTTTGTTAGTTTCCCGATAACTGAAGAAAATTTAAAAAAAAATCCAACAGTGATGCCATGCATAATTTTCAAAATAGAAAATCACACTCTCGGATTTAGAAAGGCCATGTGAGAGCTGAGAACATGATGCTTGCTTGAAATCCAATTTTAAAAATTAAGTGAGTTTCAGAAAAAATTTGAACCCCCTTTTCACCTATTATTTACAAGTATTAAAATTAATTAATTTACCTCTTGATTGATATGAAAATATCGGAAATTTTATCTACTTCACAACCATATCGTTATAACCCGAAATATTTTGAAAATTTGTCTGGAAATTGGATTTTTAATAATTTTAATTGTGTTGTTATTGTTACTGTTGTTGCGATTTACTGTGCAATGTACCACGTAGATTTGGTACACAGTGCATAGCAACACAAACAGCATCTATTGAAAATCGAATTTCCAGACAGATTTTCAATATATTTTTCACCTGTAATAATATGGTCGTAAAGTAGATAAAATTTCCGATATTTTCATACCCATCAAGAGGCAAATTAATT
>JAZBGW010000874.1:0-16702 GCA_037464815.1 Mylabris variabilis
TATCTAACAGTTGAGCGATGCCGGTATAGGCGGCAGTGAATTTACTAGGCGCTTACTATATTAGTATCCGGTCTCTGATTATTAGTGATCATGGGATTGTAATTGAGATAGATAACTCTGTTCTAAGTGACTCTGTCAGTATTTCCAGTGGGTACAGTAATCAGTGTCCAAAAAGTTAGTGAATACTCTCTGTCTGTAATGTAATGAAACTAATCAAATATTTTTTTGGAAGTCAATTCTTTGCAAATTTCGATCTCCATTTCCACTTTGATTTGCAATAAAATCGTACACAACAAGTTTAGAAAATTGGTTAATTCTAAATGTATCGAAAATAATGCTTATACAGTTATAAACGAACTGTTTTTTTTAGTGATGTCAACGAGAAAATTTTACTCACTTCTAATTGATAGATATTGAAAGACTCTCCAAGAAAATCTTTTCATAGATGATCAATTAGAAGAAGCGTAAATTGAAATTTGTGTATTTATGGAAAATTATTTACAAATAATCAAGAAGTGATTTTTACGTCATCATTGAGCGAAAAGTGTTTATAATTTTATTCTACATCACATATTCTTTAGACACTTGTAAAGTAAAGCCGTAATCCTAAGCTCATTTTAAATTTTAATCCACTAAGAAAATATTGACACTATTATCTAATTGTCACAAGTACCCTAGATTCACAGGTCTTTACCTACAAGTAGTTATAGTTTATTTATATTTATAGTTGGGTTCGTTCAAAATAATTTATTAAAGAGTTAAACAAATAAATACGAAAAGCTTGAAGGGTTTGTTTGAAAAAAGAAATTATGCCAATGTGCTGTCTTTTGCAAACTTATCAGACACATACATAGCTGGCAATAAGAACTAGAAACATCGAAGAATATCAATTTCATTAATGTATTGCCTTTTAAATGATTTAGAACACGATTTAAAAAATAATAAGAGTGTAGGATAACATTTTTCACAATGCTATTAGTCTAGAGAGCTAACAATTTGAAGTAGAAGCATTAAAAAAATTATCAAGTATTTAGGTTTCAAGCAATTTCCTACTATCAACATCAACAAAAAAAAAAATGGAATGGGGTTGACCCTACAGGCCATACCTGAAACTTCCCGCTAAGTTTGGGTTTCTTAGTTCACTTTTTAAAATTTTTTCGAAATCTTTCGACAACGATATCTCGCGAATGAATCAATAAATTTTAACGAGCTTTGCAGCATTTGATGCAGTTTCTAGAGCTCCAAAATCATTGTAAGGAGTGCAAGTTTGATTAGTTAAGAAATTTTGAGGTTATGTTGAAAAAACCATTTTTTCGAAATTTTTCGACAACGATATCTCGCGAATGAACCAATGGATTTTGACGAGCTTTGCAGCATTTGACGCAGTTTTTAAAGTTAAAAATTATTGTAGGGTGTACAAATTTGATTGGTTAAGGAATTTTATAAGTTAAGTTGAAAAAAATTTTTTTCGAAATTTTTCGACAACGATATCTCGTGAACGAATCAACCGATTTTGATCATTCAAACGGCATTCGACGTCATGTTTTAAGGTTAAGAGCTGATTAGATTATGGAATTCATCGGTACAGTAGTTCAAAAGTTATTTTGAAAAAACATGACTTCAATAATTGTTTTTTTTTTCGTTTTTTTTGAATTTGTCAAAATCTATCGGACCGAGTCGGTTCAAATTCACATAAAATCTAAGTTTGATGGAACTCTTTCGAATGCCGCAAACCGCGTTCCAATTCGTCAGGCCGTTCAAAAGTTATCAGATGTTTACATACTCACACAGACGCGCGCACACACACATAGGTACATACAGCCATACAGACACCATCGTAAAAATAGTGAGAAAGTTTTCCTACGACCCCAAAACGTCGAGATCTGCTGAAAACTCAATTTTCAAAAATCGGGATAAAACTAATAACTTCCCGAATTTTGAAAATTTTTGTAGCGGGAAGTTAAATATCTAAACTGACGTTCTTTATACGATGTTTCTAATTAAATTGCCAGTCCAGTATACAGATAAGATTTAAAAATGAGGTCATCAGAATGCAATAAACAACTAATATGAATTTTTTAGTCCTTATAGGTACTCTAATGGTTTAATTTAAAAACTTTTGTTTAATTAGACTTCATCGTTATACTGTTGAAAATAGAAGGGTTGGATTTTCCTGATTACTGAAAATTTCGACTAAGAATTAATTAAATGGAATTGTAAATAAATTAAAAGAGTATAAAATTAAGACAAATCAAGCTCATTTAACTGTAATGACAAATTTTAATTACCGGAAAATAGTTATAAATTTCAATTCAAATAAATATACGTATTTTCAATGATATAACAATACATAAATGTGTATCGACCGTTTACCTGTCGTATCACACTTTATCATTGTGTAAATAAAATAAAATTTAAATTATCACACATATTTTGTAATTATTTTTTAAGGATTCAAATTAATATGACATAAGTACATAAGTTTTCAAAATGTATCCAAGATGATAATGATAACAATTAACAGAAATTATAAAAATAATTAAACTACTGTTTAGATAAAATTAAAATGAGCAGATTGATTAATTTCCCGTACTCTCTTTAAACTATGTTCAATTCAAAAATTTAGCGATAATTTTTTTTCTATTTAACTTAATTTTCATTCGTAATTATTATTTGATAAAGTTGTTGAGTATTTTGATTGTCATACAGGAAACGATTTCAATGATAACAACAAAGAAATTATAACAATTGGCAGAAAAACCAATGAAAATTGATAATATGAAAGTAGATAAAAAAAAACGTGATGAACGATACAAATATAGAGTCTACCATAAAATACAGTGGTTTTCGGCAAAAATTGTGGATGTTTAATTAAAAATACAATCGACAAAACAATTTTATCAACAACTATAATCATTAACCACCCCCTACCCCCTATCACAAGGAAGAATCTTAAAGATGCGTCCACATCTAACGAACGAATGTAATCGAACGAAAACCTAACCACAAAATGTTAAGTCTGGACGGTAAATCGAACGCGAACAAACATCACGAACAGTTACTACTCGTCTCATGTCGGTGCGTCAAAGGAATTTGTCCGTTTGCCTTCGTTCGTGTTCGTATAGTAAAGAGAGGAACACTCTATTGCATTTAGCGGAACACAAATGAATCTACGATTATAAAATTTGTTTCTGTTCGCGCATGTTTGTCCGTATTCGTGAATATTGGTGTGAATTTGTTGTTTTTAGTTGTTCATTCGTATTCGTTCGTATAATGTAGACGCGGCTTTACATTTATCAGAACACAAGTGAATCTAGCAAGTCACAGCATTTGTTTCTGTTTGCAAATGTTTGTTCGTGTTCGTCAGTGTTATAGTGTAGGTTTCTTGTTTTTGGTTATTCATTCGTATTCGTTCGTTAGATGTGGGCGCGGCTTAAGATTCAACAGTGGTGTGTTATACCGTAGACAAATTAGGCAATTGTCTAGAGTTCCGACACAGTATACCCCAAAAATCTAATTTTGCTAAAGGCCACCGAAATCCGCGCTACTGATGTACAGCTAGGTGCACAAAAAAGGTAACGACAGTTTTGAGGCTAATTTTTGACAAGTATGAAGTTTCGGTTAAGAATAGTAAGCGGGAAATTTTGTTTATTTACAGAGCCTTATATAGCTCTACCCTCTTTTATTCAAGATGAAGAAAGCCTGGTTTACACAATTTAAAAAACATTGGGTATTTGACGATCAAAAGTCGGTAACTTTTCTATGCACCTAGGTGTACAATTCTATTAATATTGAAAAAAAAACACTATGTTTTTCGATAGGATTTACATTTCGATAAATTCCGGTAACTTGAGTATCCAACCCGGGCACTTGTTGTACAAATAGTAGGTACCTATTATCAATAATTAATTATTATTGTTGTTCCATCTCGAGTAAAGAGATAAGTGCGTTGCGTCATTCGATACACACACAATACTTGATTGAAATTTAAAATTCTAAAATTTATTTTTGATTGGTAAAGAAAGATTGTGTGAAATAACATGTTTATAAACGTATTACCCATCAATTTTAATCAATAAGAATTTATATTAAATATTTAATAACTATTTCGTATGTTGTTTTATATGTATAATTAATAAACCAATATCTACAAACATATTGATAAATTATAAGCAATAAATCCTTATTACAACAAATTTGTTTAAATTAATCAACCGTTCACTTTATAATAGAAACGTATTAATTTATTAAAAACGCCATATAATATAACGATAACGATCTTTTTTGTGTCGTGTGTTTATTTCGTTGGAAAATTCAATGAAAAACGTAATAATAATAATAATAATAATAAGCGAGGTGTATAAAATTCAGCCATTATCATATAACTGTATACAATATATCTTCATGTACAATATTGTTAGAATAAATAAATATAATCGACACTTAATTTTTAACGAAAACTATTCGCACGAATTACTGTAATCTACTGTGTAATATTTGTATTGTTTTCAAATATACAACAATAAACAATTTTCAACTTCCCACATTTTGCAATCCTCCCCGATTCTTCTTCTTTTGCTTCCACTATTAACACATCGAATTATGCACTTTTCATTGAAAATAAAATAATAACAATACGAAAAAAAAATGAAACCTATATACATACAATGAATGAACAAATAAGGATGAGTTTCAATTACTAAATTTCCGTTCTTCTTTCTATTATTGTTCTAATTTTTTTTTGAATTGTTCAATTTTATATTATTGATTGAATATATATATCAAAAAAAACTTACCATCTCGACTCATCCCTAATCGAAGACATTTCTGTAAACGGCAATATTGACAACGATTCCTATTAACTCTATCAACAACACAGTTCTTATTCCTAGGGCACTGATAATTCACAACGGAACTTTGTGATCGTCGAAAGAAACCTTTACAGCCTTCACATGTTATCACACCATAATGGACACCGCTGCTTTTGTCCCCACATACTTTGCACGGGATGATTTCGATTTGTGCTGTAACAAAGAAAATTTTTCATAAATATTAGATAATAATTTTAGAGATTTCAATGAACGGTCAGAAGTATAACCCGCTAGATTTGTGTATAATTGGTTGTCTATATTACACAAATTAATACAAAATTTTTGCCAAATATGCCGTAGATTTTTGAGAAACAACCAACCTCTAATAGAATTAGCAGTTTTACGATCTTCTTTATCATCAATTTGTTGTTGTTGTAGTAGTTGTGGTGTTGTTGTTTCGTTGGACGTTGCTGTATTTTCAGGCCTTATATCACTGGCCGTTGTTTGAGTTGTCCACGTTTGTTGTTCCTGCTGTTGTTGTTGTTGTTGTTGCTGGCCACCGTTTGTTGTTGTTGTTGTTGTAAAAAGCTCTTGAAAAGAGTCCATTATATAAGAGAAACGTTCGTTCACTGATAATAAAATTTTTGCAGATTAGCCGTCTCATGGCCGACAACAGGGGGCCGACCGAAAAATTTACAAACAACACACAGCCCCCACAATACGAATCTAGTTTGTATTTTGGATCAATATGCAAAACAATCCGTTTCGATTTATCAATAAATTTATTATCACTGTTTAATCGAATTACATTGCTTTTTTTTTAAGATTATGTAAATTATGTAACACAGGATCGTTGGATCAATTTCATACAGAAACTATTAACGTCGTATTCCATTTCTATAAGAGAATTAAAGGAAAATAGAAAAAAAACAAAGAATTGATTTAAGGCGAATGATAGACGACGCGAATTGGCTAATCAATTTCGGAACGGTTTAACACTTGGTGATAAGAGCCACGGTCAATTTTTGTAAATTCAACAAAGTAAAATCTGGCAATGAAAGTTCATTAACCTTTACATATATATTCTATATAAACACATACACACACATAGATAGATAGACACACAAGTTGCACAATGTTATTGCCTCTTAATTAAATTTGCGCCTTGCGCCCTATTGTATTAAGAGACAATAAATTTTCCTTTAACTTGACTTGTTCGTTTTTTTCAACTGTCTAAATATCACCTCAAAAATTGACCGCAATTGTTGTAGTCATACACCAACTGATAAGATTCGAAAATTGCTAAGCCAACAGAAATTTGTTTTCTTTTGATAAAAACTTGTGGGTACCGGAAGCGGAAGGCAACTCAATCGGTTCAATGTAGTAGAATCGTGTGTGTTTATATCAACTATTATAGTATAGAAATAATAGTATTTTTTTTGTCGCTCAATAGGGTGGTGGTTGATTTGTAGGGTTGTTTTCTTGAAGAAATATGTAAAGAATACTTGTAAATATGTATGTGTGTGTGTCTGTGTATGTTAGTTCAAACCAGCATAAAGTACGTCGGTTTGTGTTTGGAGGCGCGGCAAGCCATTGAACTCTAGGTTGTTCACCGCCGAATATGGTTGAGAGTTCGAGTTAGACAGAGAGAGATGCGATCGTTAATAGCAAAAAAACCGAAAAAAAAAACGGCGATTAATGATATACAGATACCTACACCCACCCCTTGATGGTGGAAATACCTCAACAAGGACATCGCACCCCGGAAATGATCGAACAACCCGTCATGATGATTATGATGATGTTGATGACGATCATCAACTAGAGAGTACAAGCAAAACAACAACGCTATTTTTATAGAAAATGTGAACGACCGATTACGATAAAACAACAATATTATCAATTAAATTACGGAATGTTGCTGTAACAGACCACCGAACTTTTTTACAAATGCATCCCTAAACAAACATGACAATAACAGAACAATGAAAAAGACAAATAAATCTGATATCACCAGTAATTTAGGACACTTCCACTACACAGATTTTAGAGATTTTTAAAACAAGAGTGCCGCCAAATCTTCACAAATAAACAAGGAACTCTATCGGTTGATTGTAAGGGAATTCCATACACACATACCAACACCAAACTTTTTGGCAGAAATGTTCAATTAAAACAGCTGTTTTTTCAATGATAATGATGATATTAAAACACACACACACACACATACACAAACAAGAGTAAACCACTTATAAGGAAGAGATTGTTGTGATAGAATTCCACACACGGACACTGTTATTACAACAACTGTATACGTTTGAAGATTATCACGTAATTTTCGTTAATTCTTCTCTCCCTCTATTTATTTATCCATTTATTTGTATTATTTATTGTTTAATGGAAAGTCTTTAACACAAAATTCCTTCTGTTGTTGTTGTGTTGTTTCTATGTATATATGTGTGTATGTATTGAGAATTTTCAATGTAGTAGTAATAATATGGATGAAATATACTGAAACGAAACGACGAATTTGTGAATTGCCATCCTTATCTAACATAAACTAGATGGTGTACTGTAAGAATTGAAACGTATGTCCTAGCGCCGGCTCTCTATGACGTAGAAAAGCTTTATCCCCACTTAGTAGCGGGTTCAATGACCTTTTATACTCATACATACGTACATGTATATAAAATGATTGTGTATATAGATATAGTTTTATGTGCAATTTTATCTTGAATATCAATGGAATTTCCAATAATTTTCCACAAAATTTTCCGATAATATTAACCGATTATTAATTAATAATTACAAAACAAACACTAGTTCGTCGATTTATAGATGTAGGGATCTATTAAAAAAACAAAAACAAAAAAACGTATCGACGATTATTACAGGACATCGTCCGCTTTTCACTTTATTCGACGTACTGCCAAAAATTTCAAAAAAAAATCCACATCTGTACGGGTATCGTCCAAAAGGGGACATTGACCTCTATTGCCAAGTCGAATTTTTTTCTTTTTATATCATATTATGCGTGAATACACACACATATACACACATATACAAATAATCACCTTAAACGTTCTTATGTTTAATCATAATCTTATCTAATTTTATACGACATCGAAAAAAAATTCAAAATTCCCACTAATAAATGTTAGAAGGGCTGGATCAAGTTACGCCACACGCGCCAATTTGCATGCTAAACCAAAGACGGCTATGTGGTTTTGTTTTGTTTTTTAATTTAACAGGTAGTTTTTAAGTTTTTATTAATTAATTGATTATTTAATAAATAAAATAAAGATAACGGAGCGTGAATTTTATCGGTCGCGAACTTACATGATTTTTTTTTAATAAATTAAAGAAGCTTATCGAATTGTATTATTTTTAAGATAATATACGAATCAATTAACGACATACAGGTGGAAACGAAAGTTATCGATTGTTTTTTGTAAATTTGTAGAATTTTCCGAATCATCACAATAATAGTGGAAACAATACGAATTAAGTTGCGACATTGTTTTTGTAAGTGATTTTTCCGTTGTCTAACAGTGGAGAAAAGGACGAATACAACAGTCGGTTTGTGTTCTTTTTCTATTATTACATGTATGAGTGTGTATGTATATTATAAACCGAGTGAAGCCATGTTAAGAAGAGATAGGTTCGTGTCTATGTGTTTATATGTGCTGGCTAGTATCGTGTAGTAATTCTAAAACACAGCCGAACTCTCCCATATGTTCCAATAAGTAGGTCACTAAGTTGGCTCGCAAGTTAGGTCATTGCACCGCGGCATTCGCCGCGCTCGTTGGCTTGTTGGTTGCCTTGTCGGACTTTAAGTCGCCACTATACTTAAATGTGTGCGTGTATATACAGGATGGACAATGCTATTTCACAGTTGGCTATGCCTTTGGCGGCGCCTGTTTTTCATTGAAAAATACATCAGATTAGGAAAGTATGGAGCAAGCTACGACTCTGTATACCTGATCGAATGCACGGCCAACTGTGAGGCCAACTGTGAGGTGCAAATTTCAGGCATTTTCGCGGATAAATTAAAGGTTATGTTTTGTTAACCTTTTTCTGGTTAATGTATACAATTAGTTGTACATAGAAGCGATAAAGAAAACTAGTGTAAGGCAAGTTTTTCTGTTTATATAACAAGTAGGTGGTAGTATATTATAGTTATGTGATTTCTTCGATAGATTGAATTTTTAAAACTATTTTTATCGATTCGATTAAACTTTCATCAATAACGACGACGGCCGGATCAGAGAAACAGAAACTAATAATCGTGTAATTGTTAATTCCTCTATCGCCACCATTCGAACAAATAAATATTTAAACAATTATCGTTACTGTAAATGACACCTATACAGTGTGATGTATAATACACGCATACACATGCACAGAAATTAACAAGAGTTTTACGACCTGTTAGTAGGTCAAAATGCCGCTAGACGGTAAACTAACCTGTCTAATACCGTCTTGCTTGAAGACAACAACAATCCTCCCAACTGTGTCTTCTAATAAACAATAAAAGAGGAAAAAAAAACACCAAATTGGCCGTGATTATTCACAAATAATGGAGACAAAATGGCGCCAATTAGTGGTGTGAGAAGACAATTTGGTTTGGGAGGAAGGGGGGCATCCAACATAAACATGTTTCAATTAGGTGTTCGATTTTGTAATATCAACTTTTACCATATGGTCGTGATGGTTTTGAACGACTAACCACTACAAGTGCAAGGCTGATTCTGTTTCTAGAAAATCTAATTGTTATCTAATCGAATCGAAACGTTGAAATCTCGCCAAATATTCCATAATTCTTCAATCACCTGTTACCGTTAATTATCTTAAAACACATGTGGAATATTGATGATTGCATTGTTGATTTAAGTAATTTAATTATAATTATTTGTTGTTGTTGTTGTTTATAAATAAAACGACAGAAATTTATTAGCTTTGAAAAATTGTGCCGCATCTAAACAATCATAACCAGTACTTCTCCACAGCTTTTCTATAAGTAGGCCACAAGTTGAAAGACTTATACCAAGGACATCGGGGTCCGCAAATGTATTTTATAATAGTGTGCGATTCACCACATAACCAGATACAATTTAATAAACACACACATACACAATTATTTGTAGGTATATATATTTATATAATAATTAATTTAAATATTCCCCATTTTATAATTTATAATAAAACATTTCTTTAAACAACACACTCCAACATAATTGTGGAACATTTATGGACGATCCTCTAATTATGTAATCCGATACTTGGTAATAGTGGAACATAATGACATCACGTCCATAGAATTTACACTTCTTTGACGAGTTGTTTTGGACTAAATTTAAAATTCGCGCCTTTTCTACAACTGTTTAGAACTAGTAATATAACGAAAAATCCCCAAATTACAGCGCCAAACTTGAATATTTTTACCACGATTATGCAATCTTTTTGTAGACAACGATAATTGAGACAATGTTAACTATATTTATAGCAAAGCTTTCACTTTTTTTTGTGTCTCTTACACTACTAAAACTTTTTGTGTGTTGATATTGTTATCAATTGTCGATGAAAAAAATTAGTTTGCCCGGTTATACAGGTTTCTAAGAAGTATTGATTACAAAATTGTTAATTAATTTTTTTTCTGAAAAAATCGTTACGTAATTGTTGGTAAAAGTGATGGCTTATTTTTCACGACTTATCATGTGTGTTGTAAAATTCCAAAAAAAAAAAATTAAACAACGAGAAAACTATACGGTTGTTTATAGACAGTTATTTGAAAAGTTTTGAATTGTAAATTAGTTGGAATTTCATAACAAGGGGATTCGTGTACTGATTATAAACAAGAACAACACCCCCATTATTTGTTGTTATTGTTTAATAATAATAATAAGAAGAAATATGGTAGAATTGTCATTGAAATATGTACGCCCCCATCACGAAAAACTACACCATCATTTTATACATTTTTATTGTTTTATTATTGTTAATTATAAGAAAACGGCCGCACCTAATTCTATTGTGTTTGTTTTTGCGAATATTCAAGATTTGTCGATATTTATTCACCCTGTTGTTATCCCTTAAAATTGTTAAGTTTTTAAATCAAAATTCATTGCGTTTTCTTCAACCGATGTCTAATCGAAAAAAAAAACAACCTGCATTCGGTGAAAGCTGGCGGTTGTGTAATTATTATTGTGTCATTAACTTTGTATTATAATGCAAATAATAATCATAATAATAAACAATACCGGTAACGGTGGAAAAATAAATAATTTTCGGAAAGTTTATTGTTTCATCAATAATGATTGGCTTTTTTGGGGGGGTCCTTTATCGAAATGCCACTTGCTACTTTTCCACACGCGTTTCTTTTTTTTTTTGTAATGGTTTTTAATTCGTCAGACAGTGAATTGGTTAAAAGCTAAAAGAAAGTTGTTTAAACATGTTTGTTACAACGTAAACGTACTTACGTATATGTGATTCGAGATTATTACGAAATTTTGCAACTTATCATGCCTCTCTCATATATTATTAGTTATAGGTAGAGGTATATCGGACAAAATATGAACGGTGTTTAAAATGTAGTTGTTTTTTTCTTACAACGTAATATCAACCTTAACATGTACTGTTACATAAACAAATTACTATAAATTTTCTTTTAGTTTTATATAAAGAATATTAAACATATAAATTAAAGGTTGTTTTGGTGAATTTTCGATCTTTATTGTTGGTAAATTTCGCAATTTCACAATCATACACTACAGAATCCCCCAAAATTTTCGAATTCAATCCGAATACTCGTAAATAAAACCTCAAACTGGCGTATTTCATTGAATCCAAGGCTGTATTTACTCATTTTCAACAATTATGTACGTGTTGTAGTAGTAGTTATTGTTTACAATTACAAATTTGTTAACTTATTTGATAGAAGGCAAAAAAACCGCTCAGAATCGTGAAATCGCCTGTATGAATCATGGATTTATATTGTTTTGATGCGGTGAAAGCGCTTCAGCACTTTTATAGCATCGTTTCTTCGATTGATAATCGATTAGAATATGTTTAAATTTTGATAATACCCAGCTTAAATTGGATCCTATTAGCTTCGACTACTATTGAAATGTGTGTATTGTAAAAGTTTCAACTGGAATTGTTGCGCAATCGATTTTAGAGAGCCGAAAATGAATAAGCGACAACAACCATATGGTTTTAACGAGCATATGTTATAGAATTCATTTAGCAGAAATTCAAAAATCTTCGATTGTAATCGCAAATATGTCACGACCAACAACAACCGACAAAACGGTGTTATTTGAAGAAGAAATAAAAACAACAGCGAAAAAATGTAGATTTGGCAAGGCTCCAAACGAACACAAAGGTGCAATGAAATTTCGTTACGTTAAGGTAGAATTGCATAAAAATCATTGAAAACGACCTCTCATGAACTCTAAACCACTATTTCTACTACTGTTCAAGAGACAACAACACCAATAATAATAATAAACAACAAAACACGAAAATCCTTCGCACGTAATTTCTCTAAAAATAGCAAAAAGAATAAATAGAAATCCGACCAACTAGAGATATATGTGGAATAATTGGAAAAATATTGTGAATTTCTTGAAAAATATAGGAATAGAAAAATGGAAATAAAATTACACAATAATACCGATTGTGAAAACTCTTTAGTTATTTTCGTTTGGCTTTACAATCAAGGTTCGTTTTTGTTGGGTTTTCGATTGATTCTATATTGTTGTTCTTGCCGTATAAGAACCTTGTGGATCTGTAGAAAATTACCAGATTGATTGTTTGATTATAGAAAGAAAAAAAATACGACATAGGTATACAGCTATTCAAAATTTTAAATTTCTATTTTGTCATTCATAAAAAAAAGAACGATTATTCCTTCATCAATATTAAATGGAGAATTTCTGTCTGAGTAAATTATCTTACTGACCTATATTTTCGTTTAAGTTCAATAAACTGACGTGATAAGAAACACGAAACAACAAAAAAATACATGTCAATATTATTTTATTATTATTATTATGATTATTATAGAAAAAACAATAAATTGAAAGTTTCTTTTTTTTTATAACAACAATCAATGAGACGACGAACATCTGTTTTATAGCTTACCCAGTAATCAAATATTGCCAATATTCTTGCAGTGTTATTCATTATAATCATTATTGATGAAGATATTACCTACATGTTATCAGCGGAAATCTTTGTAAAATTAATTTGTTTTTCTCAAAAATAGAAGACATTCAAAATGAATAAAAATATTATGAGTTAGAATTGCTGTTCATTGATTAATCACATTGTCGAAAAATCAACAAATTCCGTTGAAATTTGAAATATCTTGGCGTGATATTAAATAAAATTGAGAAATATCCACTAATCAATCAGACTTTTTAAATTTAATTTTCACAAAATAAATACTAGGCTTAAAAACCACATGTTTTCATATAAATCTTGTTTTAAGCACCCAAATCTCTATTCTTGACGCCACACCCGGGTTAGAAAAATGGGTGGATTAGCAAACAACTGGTTGAGAAGTTACCCAGTATTAGGAGAAGCTTCGATTCTAGCGACTACCATTATATTTACACACATAAATTAAACAACTGACTTTTTCCCAAGACTGAAGCCAATTTTCTGGACGGTGCAGATCCGCTTACCGCCCCAAAAAGAAGGAGAATTAGTAAATAAGTGGTTGGGAAGTTACCCAGTATTAGAAGTAGTTTATACACGATAAAGACAGTTCGTACAAATATACAAAAACGAGTGCCACTCACCCTTATGCTTTTTATAAAAGCTAGTGAAAAACGAATAATTCTAGCACTGTGCTCAGTCGCAAATTAGGCAACTGCCTAGGGCCCCGAAGTATCGTTAACTCAAAACTTTAAGAGAATTTAATTGAATTTCGTAAGTAACCACAACTTTACAATTCTGTCAATCAAAACCGGTAGAAGACCCTTTTGTTTAGGGCTGTTTATGGTCAACATCTGGTGTAAAGCGGCTAGTCCCGTAATTGAGTTGTAGGTGCTAAAATAAACAGAAATTTTCGTAATGTTACCATTCCAGGTGGTCTTTGTTGTTACTCTCTTAAGTGGTGAGTCGACTATACAAGTCTCTGCGTTCGTCCTAAACTGTCATATTATTACTGCATGAAATGGGGTCCCAAAATATATTCTGCACAAGGCCCCTAAATCCTAAACGAGCCACTGCGAGTGTGCAAAAATTGGGGATAATAGTTGCTTACTAGTAATAGATTTTTTTATAAGATTCGCTATTTCTAGTCGACAATTATCAATATTTTTAACAAATTCTGCTTCGTCCAGTTTTTCTCGACAAAAAGAAGAAATGCGTAGTTGTTATTTTGTTGAATAATTTGGAAAAGGAGCCAGAAGTATTGTGCAAGTTAGACTTTTAAAAAATGGACAGAGGAAATTGTAATAAATTCCTTGTTAAATAAATTCACTGCTATCACTGTGTATTAGTGTTAAAACTTTCTATATTTAGCCCTTCTATATAACGGTAATAATAGTGTAATAGTGGGTAATAATCATGTAATTATAGAGATTTGAAAGTTTTTATAGGAAATTATTGATATTAAAATTTATAATGTGTGACGAATTGATTGACAATAACCGATCTAGGTGTGTATTTTCTCTCATTAGTATTACTATCATCATTATTGTTATTGTCTAGTTAAATTCGTAGATCTATTCTTATTCGATTTACTTGCATTAATTGCATTAGTATAAGTTTTTAATTGGCGGAAATTATAAATTATAATTAATTCGAAATTATATATATTTATATACCTTTGATGGATCCACTGGAGGTGTGCGGTTGTTGTGTCTGTGTTTGTTGCACTTGTTCCAATTTGGAACTGACATTGTTCCACATTTCAAACATTTTTCATAAATGTCCACAAAATAACACTTCACATTGTACCAACATTATTATTAAAAATCAAAATATATCGCTACAATAACGAAATTAATAGAGGAATAGAGAGAAGTACACCACAGCACATTCACACTAGTATTGTTTAAAATTAAAGCAATAACAAAAAAAATAATCGAAAGAACAAAAAAAACACAAAAAAAATAGATGACACAAAGAAATTCAACCAATTTCGAGATGATTGAAAGTTTTCGTTTCCATAATATCACCCCTGTTCTTCGTACGTTTGGTGCAGTATATCTTCCATCTCTTCATAATAACAACTGCACAAAATCACTTCTTCGCGTTGTTGTTCCTATTGTTGTTGTTGTTATTGTTGTTGACATCATATTTAAATATTGGATAATGTTGGAAAAAACGGGAACTAATTTCTAACGAGTCTCTCTGATCAAACAAACAAAATAATCACTTTCCGAACAAGGGAATTATAAATATAGAATTCGTCATTGTTTTATTACAATTGTACGGCTGTTATCGACGAGTATTTTCTAATTTCTAAATTACTTTATCAAAAAAAAACTTGTTGTTTATTCAGTACATCCGTACATTTATTATTACGATTATCGATTATAGTTTGTGTTTTGATTAACATACGACCTATGTCAACGAAATGTTGGTAACTTGAAAATTTCACCCTTTCAATCCACGTTCCGTTATATAATAGAAGATTCGGTCATATCGTCTTTAAAACTGCACACAGTATTGATTCTGTATGTGATGATGGTGCTCCTCTCTGTTCACTCCAATTGTATTGGAGTGCCGTGCATCCGCCTCCGCACAACAAGAACGATGTTGTCATGTGACAATCAGAATAAAGACACAAAAAATTGTAAAATTTAAAATAATAAAAATTAAAAATATTTCGGGTTTATTTCCAAAAAATTCAAACAGGCTAGTTTGTAAATATTTCAAATGTCCACATGTTTAGACTGCTTATTTCATAATTATAAAAAAATAATGCAATCTAAAATCGTGTTTGTAGATAACTTGTTTATTTTTCGATAAAATTAGATTATTTTTCTGTAATAATAATAATAATAGTAGTAGTAATTGTATTAAAACAGTAACGCACAATTATATATTTAATACACACCCTTTATTTTTAATAATTAAGAAAGAAATTAATCGGAAAATTCGATGGAAATGTACGAGATTGGATCACAAAGCAATCTCATGTTGATCATGATCACTATTATACACTACAACAATAACACATTTCACTGTATATTTTTCATATAGATCCATGTTATATTAATTTGCGAGAATTTTTTTGATTATAACGCAAAAATTTCGAGATACAGACGCACGAACGCACGCATGCACGCACCCACAGGGATCAGTATTGTTTAATTTGTGGATAGAGCGGACCATTCGTGTGTTTTCTAACTGATTACTATCGGTATCATCATCAACATTGTTGTTGTTGTTTTTATTAACAAATACAGTAAGTATTACGGTAAACGTGTACGGTGTTTATGCGTTGAATTTCGGGGATATATACCGCTACGAGGTCTTGGCAAATACTAAACTCCAACCACCATCATCGCTGTTGTTGTATACAGAGAGAGTGTGGTGTTATGTATATGTGGATAGGAGTCGAACTATACAGTAGTGCTGTATAGTTATAGTAGAAAGTGGAGAGACATTATGTATTACATAGTTGTTTATTATATACGAATTTATACATAGCAAGACTTGTATATAAGACGAAATTATTTAGCGAACAGCGCATGCTTCTCGATTTTTTCCGCTTAATTAATTGGTGAAAAATTCAATTGAAAATTGAGCAAGTCACTTGTAAAACTTCTCAAAAATCCAAATGAAAAAATGGATCGTTCAAGTCTTACAAAGAAAAGCTCGAAATTTGAATGGTTTTGAAAGTTTAAAAATTTAACGAAATTAGAATT